>CM056494.1:3716951-3937785 GCA_029783415.1 Anisodus acutangulus | reverse complement strand
TACACTAGTGTAGAAGCGTGTGGGGGACTAAAAGTATCTCTAGTTTTTGATTCTCTAAATTGTCTTAAAAATACTAAAAATAGTGGATTATTATAAGGTGAACTTATTATATATGTTTGAGGTGTAGTTTTTTGGTATGCTCATGAAACTTTCTTGTGGAAGAAAGTTGTGAAACAGGGGAGACAAGAAGGGTATTTGAAAAGCAAATCTAATTAATACAACTTATTTATTAACTGATTCATACTATGAGTTGGTTAATGTGAGTATTAGGATCCAACTAAAAGACCTAGTACGTTATCTAACCTGTTAGAGGTTGGAGCATCCAGTTGGCTATTTTTTTTTATTTCGAACATCACACAGCATTTATTTGACCTATTTTAATTACGAGTATATTTGTAAATTAGTTTGATTGATATATAAAGCAGTTCCATCATTAGGGTAGGGCGTCAAGTAGTTTTAGTTTAGGCGGGTAGAATTATTATTTAAAGACCTAGATTATTTTTCGGAATTTAGTTTAAGATATTTCTCTTCATTTTTGTGAAAAAATAATTGTAAAAATTTAATAATAAAATAAAAAGAGGATCATACGTCTGCCCACTACCAACTCCTAAGCTTCGTCAATCGTCATTACAATTTTTAACATAGAAATTGGAAGTATTCAGCCAGATTGTAGTTATTTTAAGGGAAATTGAGTGCATTGTGAACATGGATGTAAAGTATATTGTTAAAAAAAGTTAAACAAATAAGAGAATGGATTCGGGATAATATGAGAATCATTTTTTATAGGTGCGGTCAATTCTTTATAAAGTAAAATATATAAGAAAGTGCAAAAATAGTAGGTAGCAAAGTACTCGTCCACTTTGATCAAGAATTTAAGCTATATTTTTCATCATATTAATATGAGAAAAATTATAATTTATAATATTTTTTGTATAATTTTTAAATATCTAAATTTTAATTTTAAAATATTAAATTAATTTATTTTAATTTTAAATTTAATTAAATTGATTTAAAAAAATATGACAAGTATTTTGGGACGGAGGGAATATGAAAGAACAAGTAGCAATAACTTCAATATTTATCGTACCCTGTAGCTACGAGCATCATGACGCTCTAACAGAGTTTCTAGATGCTAATGCTACTACTGTTTTTGGTACATAAAGCGTTTCAGTCTAAATGTTATTTATTTCAAAAAACAATAATAATTAGTTACATTTTGGTGCCAAAACACTACGTTATTGCTCTAGTCTATTTTAATAATGGCTACATATCTTGTTAACAGATTTTGGCTCCTAAGTTTTGGTGCTTGCGTTAAATGCAATAACAACTGGAAGAACATGTTGTTAGTTGTTACATGTCACTATGTTCATATTACATTTAGTCCACTAATTATGTATAATGTTATATATCATTACTAAAGAAATATTGTTTTACTTTATTTCACTAAATGAGTTATCTCGTTGCTCTGATATTACTTTATTCCAACCTAAAAGTACTAATTTATGTTAATTTAAAAGTGATGTGAAGTCCGTTATTGGCGTGGCATATTTGGTTAACGATAAAGGTATTTTCATGCCCAAAATCAAACAGAAAATTTGCTCTATTTTCGGTAGTTCAGGAGCCTAATTTTATTTTATTTTTTGATAAGGAGTTCAAGAGCATAATTATTCCACTTGGCTAATACTTCATCTGTTTCATAATAAGTGGTGTTTTAGGTTTTTCATTTTATTTCAAAATAAGTGGTGCTTTAGAATTTTAAAAAAAATTGACCTTATTCTTTCAAAATTACCTTTATTTATATAATCAAGAATTATTAAGTAGTTTTCCTCTTCTAGACATTAATTAGGGGTAAGTTAGTAAAAATAATTATAATTTTTTGATAGAAATAAGTAATTTCTTAAGAGATGTACATAAATTAAAAATATCACTTATTATGAAACGGAAAAAATATCAGTGAGCGGTATGTTTGTGTGTCAAAAAGAGCATGAATGCTATAATTACATTATTTTGAATTGTTCAAAAGCACATCCACAGATCCACCTTACTTGACTAACGATAACTCGATAAGTGTATTTTTGGACAAAAAGATAAACGAAGGGGCATAGTCATACTATTTCCAACAGTTCAAGGGCCTTTTAGGACTTCTAAAAAAGTAAACAGATAAAAAATATCTGATACAGTCATCCAAGCTGTCAATCATACCCGTACTGGGCCAGTGGCACTTTGCAATCAGATATTGTACTTTTATTACACTATATACCTTTTCCCTTTAACTTATTCATTTCCATTTTCCACCACCTATCCCTTTCCCACTTCCTCATCTTCGTAATAAGGGGAACGAACAACCCTACAAGTGTTAATTGTCCAGTTGAAAACTTTCAGTAACTAACTACAATGGTTGAAGAGGTGAACGATGACAGACTTCTCTGGGAGGTTGGACTTCCCGGCGCCGATGATCTCACACCTTTAACTCTACAACTTATTCCGGCAGAACTCGCTTCCGCCTTCAGAATCTCGCCGGAATCCTCAAAGACTATGACCGATGTAAACCGTGCGTCGCATAATACGTTTTCTTCTCTCCAGAGATGGCACTCACAGGTAGAGGTATTATATGGGCGGGTCAAAAATACTTGGGCTGAAATGGTTGGACGGGCTAAAATGCGGCCAATTTTTACTAACTTTTATTATTTTATAATATTTTAGTATGTTATAATTTTTTTTTATATATTAAATAAAAAATATTTTTTTGAAGGTATTTTTACAAAAATTCTGATGAGTCAATTTGAGCTACATATCAATCCAATTCAAAACTTTTGATGTGTTGAAATGAGTTGAGCTGAAATAGACTGAGTTAATATATGACTGGTCAATAACCCGCTCAAATTTAGAAAGTTTGGGCGGGTTATGTTTTCATGGGCTAATTTTGATACGTACTCACAGGATATGGCTTCAATGAATAACTCTAATTTCAAGGCGTTCGGTGAGGAAAGGATTAGAGAAGAGACTTTAACTGAAAAAGATGAAACGGATGGATCCGACCCGAGGAAGATCCGGAGAGTTGAATCCGGAGATACTGAAGAAGCTGATTCTGCTATATGTAACGAAGATGATTCCTCAGCTAAGACTCTTAATAAGCGACCCAGGCTTGTGTGGACCCCGCAGTTACACAAGCGTTTTATTGAAGTGGTGGCCCACTTAGGTATCAAAAATGCTGTGCCGAAGACAATTATGCAGTTAATGAATGTGGAAGGATTGACTCGAGAGAACGTAGCAAGTCATTTACAGAAGTATAGATTGTATACCAAGAGAATGCAGGTATGGGCGGACGGACGGAGAGTATTAGTTACTGATTAACTTTTGTTTAGATTTTGTATTTATATTTAAAAAATTTATTAAATACAGAGATAATGTTAAAAAACACATCTAAATCATTATTTTTTTTACGAGTTTCACACTCCAATTATCCGTTGTTCCCTTTTCGTACATGAACTATCGCCAGATTTAAGGTGTTAATTTATTAAATACAGAGATAATGGTAAAAAACACACCTAAACCATTGTTTTTCATGAATTTCACACCCTAATTATCAGTTGTTCCCTTTTCGTACCTGAACTATCACCATATTTAAGGTGTTAGTTTATTAAATACTGAGATAATGGTAAAAAACACACCTAAACCATTATTTTTTCATGAATTTCACACCCCAATTATCAGTTGTTCCCTTTTCGTACCTGAACTATCACCAGATTTAAGGTGTTTCCTTTTACTACATGAACTATCACCAGATTTAAGGTAGAAAAAGAGAACTAATAGTTGAGGTGTGTTTTAATACTCCCCCTCTCCATTTTTAAGGTGTTACCTTTTTCTAATTGAACTATCACCAGATATAAGGTAGGAAAGAGAACAACTGATAGTTGAAGTTTGTTTTAATACTACATGATAGTTCAGGTAGGAAAAAGGGAACAACTGATAGTTAAAGTGTGAAACTCGCGAAAAAGCGATATTTCAGGTGTTTTTTTACCATTATCTCTTACATATACATAGAAATATTTGGCGGTGAATCCAGTAACTATAACGATTATAGGCTCGGTCGCAAGTTCAGAACCCATAAAGTCTAACTTCTGGCTCTGCCTCTGAATGCAGGGGCAGCCGAACGAGGGGCCTTCTTTGTCTGATCATTTGTTTAATTCCATGCCGGAGCCACAGAGTTTGCGTGAGTTCGGTGAGAGTGGTCACCTGTGTAATACTAACGGCCACATGGAAATGCCGTACCAACCGCAAATGGTGGCTATGCCGATGATGGGAATGGCAAACAGAGGACATGTAGGCATGCCAATTGGGTACGGAGGTGGAGAGCCAGTTGGGTTTCATAATCAGTATAATATGGTGCAACAGCGGGAGTGGTCTGGAAATAATTTTGTTTACTATCATCCTGTTGCTTCTAATGATAAGTAGCTCTAAAAGCTGAGGTAAGATCCTTTAATTTTACGTGCTGAAGTGTTTATTGGAGCATTTTGAGAGAAAAAAACGTTAATATTTGTTTTTGGTAGATTTCCCAACTCAATTATCTATAATTGCTTGTAGAGAGCTGGGTTTGGTTTCAGTTCATCATCAGTTCTACTGTATTATCCTTTCATACTTGTTTTGATATGCTTTACTTGAGTCGAGGGTCTATCGGAAACCATTCTCGACCCTCACAAGGTAGGGTAGGGGTAGGGGTAAGGTAAGTGACAAATTTTCCACTCAGTTTCTCTTGCCTTTCATTCACAATAACAAAGTATATATATACTACAAAATGGTGCCAGAATTCTTGTTCACCAAGGCTTGGCTCCACCCTAAAATTCCTCCTAATCACCAAAGATATATTACCTAAAATGATATATTACCTAAAATACAAAAACTATATTAAGAAAATATATATCACAAAAGATGTGGACAATAAACTCCTATGTTTGTGGCAATAATATCGTAATAACCCCCCTCAAGTTGGAGCGTGAAGATCTTGAACGCCTAACTTGCGCAGTAGAAACTCAAATTTCGCTTTCCCCAACGTTTTGTAAAGATGTCTGCCAATTGAACACTGGTGGAAACATAAGATGGACAAATCATCCCTTCAGCCACCGCATCTCCAACAAAATGACACTCTATATGCTTTGTTCTTTCATGAAAAACTGGATTTTGAGCAATGTACAACGCCGACTGACTATCACAATACAACTTCATACCTTTTGGATGTCGTACACCCAACTTACCCAAAAGTTGTTTAAGCCACTTTAACTCGCACACTGTTGCCGCCATGGATCTATACTCGGCTTCCGCAGACGATCTAGACACTGTTTGTTGTTTCTTGGTCTTCCATGACACAGGAGAACAACCAAGTAAATCAAACCATCCTGTCAAGGAACGCCGCGTAAGTGGACAACTAGCCCAATCCGAGTCACACCGTCCTTCTAGACTTAGGTCACTATCAGCACGAAGCAAAATCCCTTGCCCTGGACTCTTTTTCAAATATCTCACGACCCTGAGAGCCGCTTCCCAATGTTCCTCAAGAGGCTGTTGCATAAACTGGGATAAAATATGAACTGAATATGCAAGATTAGGTCTCGTCACAGACAAGTAAATCAATCTCCCTACAAGTCGCCTATACGGTGCCGGATCCACAAGGAATTCGCCCTTTGCAAGGGCCAAATTATGATTTTGCTCCATTGGAAATGCCGCAGGCTTTGCTCCCAATAAACATGTTTCAGATATTATCTCGAGTGTGTATTTTCTTTGGCAAAGAAAGATTCCTTCTGGATTACGGGCTACCTCTAGCCCTAAGAAATATTTCAGAACTCCCAAATCCTTCCTATGAAAGCACTTGCCAAGGTAGTCTTTAAAAATTGTCAATGCAACTTTATCATTCTTTGCAATAATCAAGTCATCAACATAAACTAACACGTTGATCTGAGTTCTTCCCTTACATAACCCGAATAAGGAATAATCTGAATAGGATTGCACAAATCCATAATTCTTCAACGTTGTTGACAATTTTGCAAACCAATATCGGGGAGCTTGTTTCAGACCATACAACGATTTCTTCAACTTGCAAACCATGTTAGAATTTGTATTCTTGAAACCTGGAGGAACCTTCGTATAAACTTCCTCACTTGAGTCACCGTGAAGGAAAGCATTATGCACATCCATTTGGTGTACCTCCCAATTGTTAACAACGGCAATTGCAAGAAAAATGCACACCGTCGCCATTTTTGCCACAGGAGCAAATGTCTCATTATAGTCAATTCCTTCCACATGATGATTGCCATAGATCACAAGTCTTGCTTTGAGCCGCTCTATGCTGGCATCAGATTTATACTTAATTTTATATATCCACTGGCTCCCTAGTGCTTTCTTTCCGGGTAGAAGAGTCTCTATTACCCAAGTCTTATTGTCTTCAAGGGCTCGTATTTCTTTACTCATCGCATCCACACCCGACTCTCCTTGCTGTATTTTCTAGCCCCTCCTCACGCACATCCTCATATGCGTGTTGCTGCTCGGACTGCATCGCAACACCTGACTCTCCCTCGGGAGTGGATGCGTCCTCCAACCCCCCCCCCCCCCTAACGCACACATCACACTCGTCGACACCCTCATCCTCACTCCATGCCCCATCCTCATTGTTCACTAGCAGAGGAGACACCACATCTGTGGTTGGTGTGTCGCAAAAGGGAATTCTTTCTCAAAGAACTTCACATCCCTCGATACAAAGTACTCATGTGTTTCTAAATCATATAATTTTCATCCTTTCTTCCCAAATGGATAGCCAACAAAGATACATTTACGACTCCTACTTGCAAATTTATCACCTTTGTGTCGCTGATTATGAGCATAGCAAAGGCAACCAAGTACACAAATAACATCATAAGAAGGTATTTTTCCGAACAAAATTTCATATGGTGATTTAGTCTCAAGTAAAGTGGAGGGTGTTCTATTAATTAAGTGACATGCTGCAAACACACATTCTCCCCAAAATTTGATTGGTAAATTCCCTTGAAATCTTAATGCTCTAGCCACATTCAAAATATGTTGGTGTTTTCTTTCAACTCTCCCATTTTGTTGTGGAGTCCCAACACAAGAAGTCTGAAAAATAATTCCAATATTTTGAAAATAATCATGCAAGCAATTAAACTCGGGTCTCATTATCACTTCTCACACGTTTTATTACTTGTTCAAATTGCCGTTCAACCATAGCAACAAAATTAAGAAACATAGATTCAACTTCCATTTTATTGCATAGTAAATATACCCAAACTCCCCGTGAAATCATCTACTATTGTCAAAAAATAGGTAGCCCCACATGAAGAACGAGTCTTGTAAGGCCCCCACAAATCCAAATGAACAAGTTCAAAAATCCTACCAGCTTTATTTATACTAATGGGAAAACTAGAACGAGGTTGCTTTGCACGCGGACATACATCACAAGCTTTATTATGCTTCCTACAAGAACGATTCACAGTCGGAATCATCTTCAATATTTTCTCCGAAGGATGCCCCATTCGTTGATGCCATAACTCGAACGACAGGTCACTATCCACTGTCAAGACCTTCACTGTAGGAACACCACGGTAAAAATAAAGTCCATCCAATCTTTCACCCGCTCCAATCACCTTCCTCGTCGGTTGGTCCTGTGTAACACAAATATTATTAGTGAATTGAACAATGCAATTTGATTCATCGATTAATTGAGTCACATAAATTAAATTGCATGTTAATTGTGGGACATAAAGCACATGGTCAAGCTTCAATCCTCCTGGCAAAACGACACTCCCCTCCTGGTTTGCGTCTGCCGTGTTTCCATCCGGAAATCCCACCGGGCAATATTTCACCTTTCTCACATTTCTCAAGTCACATGTCACATGGTTTGACTCTCCTGTATCGATAATCCAATTAAAATTACTGTTCTTACCATACAGTCGATCTTTTGTTTTGGCTAGGTTAAAAAAATCAAGAAGTTGTTGCAGTTGTGTTGGTGAAACACCCGCAAGACCTGCTGCTTCAGTCGCACCTGCCAGCACTTTCGAGTTCCATGGTTGCTGCCCGGCCGATGTTCCAGGACGGCCAGTTTTATTTGCGCGGACAGGCGGCACACCAGACCCTTTTCCACGGCCAGAACATGTACGCCCACCTCCTCTTCCTGTTCGTCCTCCACCACGACCTGGTCCTCTTCCTCCACGAGGCCGGTTCCCCACCATTCGGGAAACCCGTGTAATTGAAAGCAAGAGGATTCATCGTGGCCTTCTCTATTACAATGATTGCAAAATTTGTCAGTATCGTCCACAACACGAGACTTACCACGCGTTTCAGGCTGAATTGCGAAGGCCATGACACTGTCTCGTTCTTCCTTGGATGAAGACAATTCTCCTCCACACAGTCTTTCCGCTTGAATCACTTGTTGATACGCTCTATCAAGTGTCGGCAAAGGCTCTTGCCCAAGCAGATTTGTTCGAATGGAAGCATATGCTCCATCGAGGCCGATAAGAAAATGATGTAGATGGTCTTTCTCTCTTATTTTTTCTACCTGCGTGACTATGTTACAAGTGCAACCTCCACACTTACAAACCGACTCCTGTACATATGTGGTCAGTTCGTCCCAGATTTTTGACAAACGACCAAAATAAGTTGCCACAGTCTCGGTTTTTCCTTGCTTGCATTCCCCCAAGGACGTTTTTAATTGACATATACGAGTGCCACTTACCACACAAAACCTATTTTTGAGATTGTTCCACAGGAGTTGTGCATCATCGTATTCTCCAAGTGTTGATCGAACTGACGATTCAATGGTGTTGGTCAGCCATGACACCAACATCGAATGCACATCAATCCAATCCTCAAGTTTCTCCTCTGTTTTTGGCTTCGGAACGGTCCCTTCCACAAAGCCAAATTTCCTATTCGCCTTTAGCGAGGTTCGTATGGCTCTCACCCATTCATCGTAATTCTCACCACGTAATTGTATCGGGGTGATGATGTTGCCCAGACCATCACTTGATCCGAGATGATATGTCATATCCACCTTCTTGTCACCATCTCCTTTCTTTTCTCCTTCTACGCCAGCCATGATCTCTCGTGGAGGCGTTAATACTGTAGAGAAGAAAAAAAATGTGTTTGCCCTAGGATCTCCTTACGCTCTTGATACCATGACAAATTTTCCACTCAGTTTCTCTTGCCTTTCATTCACAATAACAAAGTATATATATACTACAAAATGGTGCCAGAATTCTTGTTCACCAAGGCTCAGCTCCACCCTAAAATTCCTCCTAATCACCAAAGATATATTACCTAAAATGATATATTACCTAAAATACAAAAACTATATTAAGAAAATATATATTCACAAAAGATATGGACTTTAAACTCCTATGTTTGTGGCAATAATATCGTAATCCCCCCCCCCCCCCCCCGCCCGCCCAAGTTGGAGCGTGAAGATCTCGAACGCCCAACTTGCGCAGTAGAAACTCAAATTTCGCTTTCCCCAACGCTTTTGTAAAGATGTCTGCCAATTGAACACTGATGGAAACATAAGATGGACAAATCATCCCTTCAGCCACCGACAAAATGACAGTCAACCTCTATATGCTTCGTTCTTTCATGAAAAACTGGATTTTGAGCAATGTACAACGTCGACTGACTATCACAATACAACTTCATACATTTTGGATGTCGTACACCCAACTCACCCAAAAGTTGTTTAAGCCACTTTAACTCACACACTGTTGCCGCCATTGATCTATACTCAGCTGTAAGGTTGCGTACACACCACCCTCCCAAGACCCCACTTGTAGGATTTCATTGGGTATGTTGTTGTCGTTGTTAGAAGTCTGACTAGGTGGTTTGCAACTAGGACTCCGAGTTAGAGCGTCTAAACCTCTCCCCCCCTCCATTTCTTTGGCGATTGATAAATAAAATAAATTTGCATCAAGCAATCTGGCAGTCAAACAATCAACTATACCTAAGTCCCAAACTAGTTGTGTTGCCTCTATAATTCGATTACTGGATCATTTGTCTTTTAAAGCATATTAGAAGCTCTCTTAAAAGTAAAAGGTTTCTAAATTCCACACTTCGTATTGGAACACAAGTTTCAAGCCAGTCTAAAAGGACTCCTGACAAATACTAGTCCTAATTCCGCAGCATTCCTGTTAACTCTTTGTTTCTGATTTTTGGTTCCTAACTTGAAAGATCTTCCAACATAACAGAAGAACTCCTAGAATGAGGTATCTAATTCGCTTTTTCCTTGTGTATTGGTCAGAATTGTGGTCTACATGTTTGTGTTCAGGCACTCTGTTCATATATGACTTGGGGGTAAATCCATGATTTTTCTAGAAATGGGGGAAAGCAACATAATATTGTCCCATTACTCATAGTTCACATATCTTGTATTTTTTTAGTGTATTCGGTTGTGAAACTTAATAAAGCCGAAAAACTTTATTACAATAGCTTGCAGATTTTATTTTTGGGTTTCAATATTACAATAGCTTGCAGATTTCATTTTTGGGCTTTGGGACTAGAAGTAGACTACTTCTAAAGATGGTTTGGGACATTGACCACTTTATCTGGAAGAGAAGTGGTCTCCGTCAAAACATCTTGAGTGATTATTGCCATGAAAAAATATTATTGCCCGGTACAGATCGTGTTGGTGAATATGATATTAGAAGTAAATTGTTTACCATTCTTTTAAATTGATGCAAACCAAGATGGACGGACATCTAAGTAAATAGGAGAGTTTCTTTTATTTATGTTAATCCCTTTTCTTTTATTTCTGATGAAAAAATGCTATCACAGATCAGAGTCGGTATTCTATGCATGCTGGAAAATTTGATGCCTTATTACATGTACTTATGTCTTATTGAACATTTAGTAAATATCGGAACAGCTCTCAATGTAACTTCATTTGTAGTGCAGACCTGCCAGCTGTCATTTGATCATGGAAGAATCATGGCAAATATCATGAGGTGTTCTCTGGTAAAATCTGGGACAAGCAGAAAGGCACTTGGATCGATCTATCCTGGCGATGCATTTTAGTGATCCTTTTCCTCAAATATGTTTAGTAGAGCAGCAGCAGCAAATTGTTAATATAACGTCAACCTGTCCTTTGAATGATTAATCACACGTAACATGGTTTAGTAATGGGTGTGTTGAGCCATCTTTTTTCCGCAATGATCCAGATTCAGTAATATACCTAAAACGTTGTTAGCAGAGCCCCTACATATTGGGTATTTGAATCTTCATTCTTCTCTCCCTACTTTATGGGCCTATATTCTTCTTGTTCTTTTTTCCCTCCTCCTCCTGTATGAAATTAATTATTTGCTCCATCTTTTGTTAACAAATTTTATAGTCTCCCAAGTTTTGTGGTTGCTTCAAACTCAGCAATAACTGGTAGAACTTTATCTTGTTACATATTATCGGAGTGATTCTAGCATATATTTTCTTAATTCACCTAGATGATGTGCTGTCCCGGTTTCCCTAATATGACAAACTTGATAGATCAATCTTTGGGAGGATCCAGTAACTGAAACTCATATACACTCTAGTTAAAGAGGGCAGCCCGGTGCACAAAGCAATCCGCGTTAGCGGGGTCCGGGGAAGGATCGCACCCCAAGGGATGTGATATAGACAACCTACCTTAATGCAAGCATTAGTGGCTGCTTCTAAGGCTTGTATACACTCTAGTTGAATTAAGTAATTGTAGATCTCAGCTTCATATTGTTACATAGATTTCTTCTGCCCATCTACTTTGCGACTAAAATTATATGGGATTAATCTGTGAGAACTATTGATGACTTTTTGGGGCATCATTTTATGCAATTTCACGAGAGTACTGCTGGTTCCTCCATTTGTCCTTCTTGGAGCCTTCTATTATAACCGATGCCTTTCCCTATATAGGTTATATGTATGTATATGTCTATCTTTGCTTGTATGAACTATCTTTTAGCGATGTATCTGGTTTGTACTGTTTCCTCTCTCGAACAATACTGAGTAGGTGAAATTTAGCAGTCCTGTCATGCTGATATAAGATTATTTTCTTCCACATTTTCAGTCCTTCCCCTTCTAAATACTCTTTATCTTTGTGTATTCAAGAGTTTGAAATTTAATTAATTTCTGCAGCTCTTGTTATATTTACTTGGTTATTCTTTGAAAAATTAGTAAAATCATTTGCTCTCAACTTCTTTCCCTTAACCAAAGTTTTATTATTGCACACAGTTTGCCTGTACTGGTAGCATTTAGGTTTTATCTTAAGATGATGCTTCCTCTACGCTAGTGTTGACAAAAAATCAGAATTCTTTGGAGTACGGAATTTACAGGTGAAGATCTTGATAAAAAGAGGAACTCCTTCCTTTTTTGATAAAGAATAATATATATAAAAAAGGATAATGGGCAATCCCCTCTACCCTTCTCCACCTAAATACCAAACTTTTGTCTAGAGCAGGGTTCGAACTCAAACATGCGCCTAATCCACACATCACGCGTTGTGCTCTTACCACTTGATCAAAGCCCTTGGGGCACCTTCACGATTCGCCCAACAGTAAAATAAACATATTTCTTTAGATTTCGTTTTGTCGTCCGCAAGCATTCTCGTGGTTAGAAGACGGTACGTGACAAAACTTGCGAACACACTAGAGGATCATTTCTACGAACTAATAATTATCCTTAGGTGTCGGCGTACGTAACAACTAAGATAATGTTGTTTCTCCTCTTAACTACCAAACTTTTGTCTAGAGCAGGGTTTGAACTCAAACATGCGCCTAATCCACACATCACGCGATGTGCTCTTACCACTTGACCAAAGCCCTTGGGGCAAGAGGAACTCCTTCCTTTAGCATGACTACTTCCACTGATAAAGGCTGGTGAAGCTGTATGCTGTCTATTAAGCTGTTGCAACTCTTAAAAGTAAATAATAGTGGACATCTGACAATTTGTTTTGTATCATACATTAAAGCAGGTTAAGAACCCCTTGCTCAAGTCCGTTCCCTTCTTTTTTAGTCAGTTGGACCTTGTGAAAAATAGGTAACACGTCTTTAAACCTTCAACCAATATGGGACCTAGGTAATTCAGTTACTGCGTGAACCGTGTACATGTAGAAGACAGAAGAACAAGTGAATATTTATGAGTCCTTCACTACGGAGGGTAATAAGTTTCTATGTTTTTATTCATTATCTTGTAGCTGGATATACGACCATCAGATGTTTCCTGGTAGTCTTCAGCTTAATATTTCCCTCCAATTGTCAGTTGTGAATGTGAACAATCATATTGTGTTCGTCAAGATAGGACATAATTGCATCACTTGGCAGTTATCAATTTACGTAATGGATGCCTCTGGATGAATTGATCAATTATAGTCTTGCTTTCCTGTTTTTTTTTGGTTTAAGCTAAATCAGTTTATGGGATGGAAACACTGGACCTGATTGATTTTAATGCTTTCGCTAAGAACTTCCTTACAGTATCCTTACTCAAATTGATTTGTACAAATCCAGCCAAATATTGAAAGTAATTTTCAATATGTTAGTATTGGTTTAAGAAAGGAAATTGGTTTGAAACATGATACTTATAAGAAAACTGCCATTTACCCATTAAACTGTATAAACCAGGATAGCATACTCAGAAGACACAATCGAAGCCATTATATACTAAATTCACTTTCAAGTAACCCCCACCAGTGAAATGAATTGAAACATGGGAACAAAGGAATGCACAAATTTCTATATTACATTTTTTGGGTTACATGACGAACATAAAAGCTAGAGAAAACTCACTTTCAAGAAGGTCCTGACCATAATCATAGCAGATCTTGTACCAAACAACGTATAGAGTTTACTGAATGCCAAATTCAGATGCAGTTCTTATCACTCATTTATAGCTATATAGATCCGACTTGCTGCAAAAAAGAATATGAACGAAGAAAAATCTGAAACTAGAATCTCTCTCCAAAACGGAAGAATATTGCCCCAGTTCCAGAATTGTGGTCAACAGCATATTCTGCTCGTACTAAACCTAGTTTTACACCAGCACCATATGAGGAGCCATGACCCATCCGCCTGTAGACCTCTGTTGGGTTTCCTTTGACATCTTTTGAAGTCCCAAGATCACTTCCATGTTCCACAAATGCATAAACATGTGTGTTTCTAACAGGTATCCGCAGCTCGACAGCCAACTGGAGAAGCATTGCAACCATTATATTAGATAAAAGACATTTATCGGACCAAAAGTTTTGCAGCTGCAGTCATCTAGTTATTACTTAGCAGCACTTCATGTAAAACTGAGAAAAAAGTACTACACATCATATATAGCTTTAATAGAAGAAACCATACATACCTCAACTATGTTTCTAGCTGCACCTATCTCTCCCATATTGTAGCCCCTAACTGAATAAGGTCCCCCAAGTGTGAAAGCATCATAACTGGGAAGATCTCCAACACATCCACCGTAGTGGCCATGGAGGACTAGCACAGGTGGTGGAGCCTTACCAGCACCTTCTTCTACTTGCTTTAACTGGACAAATCGTGTCATTGTCAGCTGGTGGCGGTTAAAGAAAGGGAACTTACTGCCAACTCCAATTCCTTGATCGACCTGTAATTGAACAACTATATTAGAATCCATGAAAGAAATGTAACCAGACATTAGATCCAAGACGCAATTCATATCTCGTATACTCTTTCAGCATGTATGAGGGAGCTTATCAGAGTAGCTACAAAGGTCCAAAGGTAAATAAAATTCTAGATGAGCATGTATAACTATCAATTATTACATGTTGAGTACTTGCTTCAGGAGGAACATATGAGATGACTTCACCGATGAAAGCAATATAAGACCAGTTAGTTAATAAGGCACTTTATATTAAGAAATCCCAAAAGCTAATCTCACCTGGAACGCATTCCTCTCACCAACTATTGTCCCATTTACGAACTTAGTGTTATCTCGTGTAATGTTAGCTTGTAAAAATGCCATGCGGTCAATGCCAGTTTCACTAAGCGTAGTGGGAGGTCCATCCGCACTAATTCCACCACTTGGCAAAACCCTCTGTCCATGAGCGGAGATGTGGCTGCTTTCATCCCGTGTTGTTATTTCTTCCATCACAAGTCCATAAGTAAATTTACTCTGACGAGTGAAATTCTACAGCAAATATATGGTTAAACACATAAGATTATTAGTATCAGTGTTATCAAAGCGAGAAGTGCGAAAAAAAACTCTCAAGGCCCGTTGGGGCTTTAAATGCAAACCACAAATAAAGTGTGCACTTTAATTAAGGGAAGCGCAAATGGAGACAAAATTTCAAATATGTACATGTAGTCCAAGACTAATAATTATAAGTGTGAATAACAAATAGTTAGACAAATAAATTGAAAACAATTTACGATAAAGTGAAATATCAACTTTTTAGCGTCGCCTCTTCAAGATTACACTCGTTGGCAAGGAAAAGTATGCCTTAGAGCCTTGATGACGACACTGAAATGCCCACTTTTTGCGCCTCGCTTAAGGGCTAAAGCGCGCCATTGACAACACTGGTTAGTATACTACCTATGTGAAATTCTTATCAGTCTCAAACGAGTAAAACTCCATCAATCCATGTTCAACTTAATTTTCTTGGAGACGGTATAAATATTCAGCTAGTAATCAAAACAGACAGCTCTACACTGATACAGACTTTCACACTTAATAATAAAAAATATTAATACAATCTTTCATTGGACTAGGAGAGAGATCCTTTCTTTTGTTTAATTTTATTATTAACCGCCAAATGCTACGAAGGTTCTCTACAAAACAGACAAACACTTTATAAGGAGACCTGTTGTCATACCTCAGTAATGTTGGCTTTAAGTCCAGCGCGATCAACCCATATAGGGGGGATTTCATCTACTCCAGGCCCCCCAGTAAAGACTGGACTCAACTTTCTGCTGTTGAAGCAGCTAGCACGGAGTGTACGGTTTCGAGAATTATAAACACCATCTAAATAAGGATGAACATACTCCAACTTAAATGCAAGATCATCCTGTAAAACAGATTAGGCAGGGATTATTGCTAACGTGCAAGGCACTGGAAAAAGGACGCAGGAACACTACCAAAAGAATCAGCAAGGAAAACATAACAGAACAGTCACCTGGGGATTGAGGAAGTTACTGGTATTGACTGAACCAAGAACTGAGCGATTGAGCCCGTGAAGATTCCGATGCTCAAAGGAAACAGTTCCACCAGGTTGAATTGAAGCCTGAATGCCATGTTACAGAAAAAGAATTAGCAGTGGGCTACTAGTTATAATCCATATCAAAACTATGCAGTTGAGATGTTTAATGGTGTGTACCAATGTGGGGCGACCTCCACGTCCTGGGACAATGCTCCATTCAGTACCGACTTCAGCTGATTTCTGTTCCAATTCCTTGAGCTTAATTTCAACAATTATCCCTCCCTCATTCTTTTCATCGGGGCGAGGGTTGACTTCAATGTTAGAGAACAGAGCTAGAGAATTTATATTTCTCAAAGCTTGTTTTCCAGCTTCAATGTTGAAAACTTGCCCTTGACGAAGCTACAGTATCACACGTTATTACAGCCATGTTAATCCGAAATTGCAGACTTCAGTGCATAACAGCAAAATAAGACTAGAATTGAACTATACATGTAAAATACTACACTTCAGTGCAGAAATGTAGAAAGAAATTTTGATAAGGAAAATCAGTTTATTAGTCCAATTCTGTAGTACTAAATAAGAACCAAAAGATACAGGACCACTAAACATGCTACAGACCAGCAAGAAACATGAGATACAGCAGAATACTGAAATCATCCACCTCTACCAGAAGTTTAGTCAAAAACTCAAACGAGCAAGCAAAGAATTATTGTAGAGCCTCCGTCAGCAGAATAGCACTTTAAGTAACTATGACCATACATTCACCAAATTCGTGCTTATTAGTGAATCTACCAAACAATTTTTGTTTAAAAAGGCATTCCGGTGCACAAAGCATCCCGGGTTAGCAGGGCTGGGAAGGACCACACCCGAAGGGGTGTGATGTAGACAACCTACCCTAATGCAAGCATTAGTGGCTGCTTACACGGCTCAAACCTACAACTTCATTGTTGCTCCAAGGCTTCCCTTCACCAAACAAATCCAAAAAAGGAAAGCCAGTGATTCGAAAGCATAACATGCTTAACTCTCATTAGCTCTGGTATGCAGTTAAACAGTCGTTTCTTCTATAAATACAATGATACTAATCAAGATGCAACAGGGAAACTAAATATCGCAGCATTTCAGAAAGATGTATGTTTTTTCCTTTTCACCAAGTAAATAGAAAATTCTAACGAAGACCATTGTATTATACTCCCTTACCTGCTTAGGCATTTCTCTCCGAACAACAGGATACTGAGTGTTACCTTCACATACATTCCCCAACTTATCCTGAAACTGAATGACCATTTGAGTAATATCCCCTTCCACCACCTCACAAACCACCTCCTTTGTATTCAAATTACCAAAATTCACTACTTGAGCACACGCATACCCGTTATAATGATACCACTGCTGCACTTTATCCCTAATCTTCTGCAACAACCTAGCACTAACTGCCCCATGCTCCTTCAACATCAACAAAATTTCTCTTTGCACCGATACGGGTAACAAACACGGCCTAGACCTTTCAATCCTCCTTCTATAATCCTTTTCTTGGCTCCTAAAATACTCCAATTTCTCCTTTTCTGTCATATCTGCATCCATTTCTATCGGTTTCGATTGTGGCATTAACCCCACATTGATACACCTAAACTTATCAGCTGATTGCCAAGTACTTTCCAAGAACGATATAGTAACACCAACTGTCCCATCAGGGTTAGTCTTCGCGTCGAGGTCAACCTTTTCGAACATTCCACTTGTTGCTAGGGTTTCTAGCTCTTTTTGAAGCTGTGCCTTTGTGTAGACCCCACCTGGCATTAACGATAACATTTCAAAGAACGAATCCTCTGTCCCAACCGTTGACCCTCGACGCCGGTCAAAGAAAAGGATATCGGAAACCTTATACTTCTTAAATCCACTTAATTTGTTTAGTTGTACCACTATATTCGCCGGTAAGCCGTGTGAATCCCATTCCGATGACTCTTCTTCGCCGGCAATTGCCGCCGGAGAGAAAATCCTCGACCTGAAACCATCTCCACCGCCACCGCCACCGCCACCGCCTCCGGAACCACCAAAACCTCCGCCGCCGTTACCGTTAAGGAGAACGTGAGACACACCGCTAGAGAGCGCGTAGAGACCTACAGTAACGGCGGTTGAGTTTTTTATGACATTGTGGAGTGTTTTTGAGGCAAATATGTTAGAATTATAGGGTTTAGGGTTTTGTGAAGAGGAAAATGTAGGTAGTTTGGATTTGATTGTGGCGGAGGTAACGGTGGTTGTGGAATTGAGGCGGCGGTGAGAACGGTTGACGGAAATTGCGTGACCAGGAGCGGCGATGGACGCCATTGTAGGGGATAATGGAGAGTCAAGAAATCGACGTGGTGGTACTTTCGACTCTCTGAAAAGAGGGTAATGATGAGTGAAGTGGTAGTATGATATTTCAGGTTGGATTTCGATTACGCTACTGGGAGGGCTTTCTTAAGTGTCCAATCAATATGGATCCTTGGCCCGCCAATCAAAATTGAAATTTCGAGGCCCGTCAAAACGAAAATGACAGGCTTTTACATCGATCCTTATATATAGTACACACGAAACGAAAGGGTCATTTGCACTCACACGCTTTTTTGTGCTGGTCTTGGATTTTTTTTCCCAATAACAAATAACTTTTTTGCGGAGTATAAATTTATATTTTCACATCATAATATTTCATCCGGATTAAAAAGAGTGTTCACTTAATTATTTGTAGATCCCTTAAGAAAATATTAACTCCTAGACAAAATAAGTAATTTGACTAAAAGACCCTTAATTAAATAGGTATTGAGATTTGATCGCCTAACAAATCTGAAAAAGTAAGGATAATTCTCTCTTGATTTAATAAATGAACACTCTTTTTTATCCAAAAAATAAAGGCTAAGTGAATGCTCTTTTTGATTCGGAGAAAGTATATTATTAATTATGTCTCGTACCTTTAAAGAGCTTATATCTTGCTAGATATAAGTTCGATTTTAAAGGATAAAAATTAAAGAACTTTTTGCTGATCATGGTTTTTTATCAACCATATCCTTTTTTGTTCAAATTCTTGATATTCGGAAGAAAGACAGTATGAATCTTATGTAGTACAAACTTCGATTCATATTTTTCAACAGAAATCTCTGATCGATGATAGAAAAAGAGCCCTTTTGCATCATATCTAAGGGATTCCTCGATTTAGGCCAAAGAAGCAATGTCACTTGATTATTATCAAACTACCTGCAATCTTTTATGTCCGTAGAGATCTCACCAAAGCGCCTTCTACTTCTAATAGGCCATGAACTAGATCAGAACCATTGTCAACGAGTCCATAAGAAGTGACCCTATTTTTTTATCAGGTTCGGATAAAGACCAAAGATCTTGAGCGACCGATCTGGCGGAACAACTCAAAAGATAAAGAAATATCGTTGATCTCTTCATGCTCGTTCCAAGCTCGAAATACCATTTACACAAATAAGAATCACCTCGTTACATGATTAGCCATTGACAACCAGCCTATTTGAAGGATAAACCGTGCAGCTAAATGAAAACGAAAACTAGACTAACAAGCTTGTAATGCTGCAAATTAAATTGTAGCCATTTTGTTATTCAACTATTTTTTGACGGATAATCAATTTGCTTTATTTAAGAGTTACCTTCTCCGTTTCAAAAAGAATATTTATACAGTTTAATAACAATTTATAGAAATTGTGTGAGTTACTATATTTGAGAATAGTATAAAACTAAAAGAGTATGTAGTCAACATCTTTTTTCTATAAAATAAATAAATGGCAGAATGTCTCTCACCACAGTTTTGCAGATCTATAGTTTTTTTCTGAAATGATACATTAATCAAAAGCACTTAATCTAGGTAGCATTTGATGTTTTTAGGGTAAACAACTTTGGACATATTATATTGTCCCATGACATGAGGCTATCATAGAGGAAATTAGTTGCTCTGAAGACGAGGTCAAGTCCTATTTCAGATCAAGAATTTCTTAAGTATTTATGCCACTTAATCTATTGACATTTGTAAATCTAGCAACAAGACCTTCGATCAAATTCCACTAATTGGTTTTTGATTTCCAACCAGAGGAACCCACAAACTATGCTTTAACTATAGTTGAATTTAGTTCTTAAATTTTCTCTTCGTTTCAAAAGAAAGATAAAAAAACTCGAAACAGACAGATAAATAGACAAGCAATAGGAACATCCACGAGCAGATCCAGTGCTATCCGAGAAACACGTTCTTCCCACAAGCATCAAACGTGAGGTTACTGAACACGATCAAGTTATTGAACATGATAATACGGAGAAATTACCTGATAGCCCAAGTAAAACCATAACAGAAACTGTAACAGAGAAATTGGCACCAGCTTATGCTGCAGTATCTGATGCAACACACGCGATTGCTTCTAAGATCTCAAACCTCACTCTAACAAACACTGATAACCAAGAATCTGAGATCCAAAACGCGCCAAAAACTGGCCAATTTGCTGATCAGAGTAATGTGAATAAGTTGGGAGAAAATGTAGAGCAAAATGCTAGTGGTCTTACCAGCCCAACACAAAAATGGGACACAGGTGTTTCAGTGAAGGAGTACTTTGTAGAAAAGTTTGAGCCTGGTGAAGGTGAAAGATCACTTGCACATATCATAACTGAGGCTATGAGCCCTAGGCAAGCAGCTTCCGGTGATATAGGTGTTGGGTATTGATATTGGTGAATGGTAAATGATTGGAAAGAAAAGTGGGAGTTGTCCCACATCGGCAGTGGAAAGAAAAGTGAGAGTCCCTCTTGCTTTATAAAATAAGCATTTGTCCCACATCGGTAGTGGAAAGAAAAGTTCTTCTACTTATAAGTAGAATTACTCCTTCTTGTCAGTAAAAGGGTTGAGGGGCAAGGACCCTCGCGCTGTCGTCGTCGCTCGACTTTGGCTTCGGTGATTTGATTGATAATTTTTTTGGATCAAATTTTCTTTAATTTTTAATTATTTAATTAATTATTATTTAATTAAATTAATTAACTTATCCAATCCTACAGTAATTCCATGACTATAAATTCGTTTGATTCCTCAGAATTTTACTTACGAATTTTCTGAAAAATACACACTTCTTCTTCTTCTGCGAAAATAAATTATGTGTGATATACTGCCGTTGAGTGGTTCACCGCTACCTGAATTTGGAGTACTACTATTCTGGTAAGATAATCGTTCTATCCTGGGAGGGGATATTCCATCAACCTCGAGTACTGTGGGGGGAATAATTTCCTTAAGGACACACTTTGAACTAAGTGGGCTCGATTATATTCTGAAAAATTATTCTTATTTTTCAAATCAAAGACCTCTGTATAACAATGATCCTCTTTAACAACATATTACTATAACAGTCATGTTTTCAGTAGAAATGATCTTTCATGTTATATTATATCATATGTTCTCTAGCAGCCAAAAATTATTGGGACAAACAATTTGTTACAGAGAGGTTTGATTGTACAAGTAATATATCTTTAAGGAAATTAAAGTCGTTTTCACGCCTTAAAAGCATTTCACTGCTCTATTTTTGTCCCTTTTTTTTTTCTTCCCGAACAGGTATTGTGGAGAAGAAGATGAAGGGAGCAGTAACTTCACTTATTCGGTCTGATGAATCCCCCAAAACACCAGAGAATAGCATCAAATCATCAGCTTCCAATAGGGTTTTAGGTATTTTTCAAATTTCAAATTCCAAATTTCAAGTTGTATTTGGAATTCATAGCCACACTAATT
Organism: Anisodus acutangulus; assembly: GCA_029783415.1. NCBI lineage: Eukaryota > Viridiplantae > Streptophyta > Magnoliopsida > Solanales > Solanaceae > Anisodus > Anisodus acutangulus. The sequence continues at coordinate 3,915,889 of CM056494.1, read as the reverse complement.
TTAAAATATAGTAAAAAAATAAATAAATAAATAATTCTCATAGCCAAATGAATAAAAAATATTGCAATAATACACAAACAGTTAAATGTTGTGTTGGATTAATTGTTCAGTATCTTATTTGAAATATAAAATATTTACTTTAAAGTTCGTTTTTTTCGAAGAAATTGAATTGCTTAATGGGATAATATCATTCTGCAGGTGATATCAGATATCATCCAATTTTAGCAAATGACAAAACAAGGTAACTACTTCAATCGTGAAAAGCGAAATCAATATTGAGAATACAATTATATTATTTTTACTATAAAACTTATAAAATTTATCATTTAACCATATTTTAATTTATTTTAATAACCGTGCGAGCGCGGACATGTTCACTGGTTAATGAAAAGGCTTAATTCATAGTCAATCCCTTAAATTTAATAGAATATTTCATTTAGACATTCGAACTAAGCCTTGTTCGGTTGTTCCAATTAAACGAACTTTTATATCAAGTGAATATAATAGGATAACTTTTTTTTGCAGTACAGTACCTGCATATGAGAACCTAAAAACTTTGTTCAATTCTAATCTATTCTGTGTGTATCTTCAAGCACAACACAAAAACACTGATCCATGAATTTGCATAGTTTAGCAGTGAGTCTTTGCCATTGCAAAAACAACAACAGATGAAGTTTATATTACCTTTAGTTTACTTCCAATCTGTGCTTCTACAGACATCAATCATGAATCTTTCACATGGATAGACATAAAAACCCATGGATCCTTCACATTAATCAAATTTATATGTTGCATGATATAAGGAGGCATTTGTCCATTAGTTCTCTCTTTTTTTAAAAAAAAAAAATTTAAATTATTTGATTTCTAAGATGTTTTTTTTTTCAAATTTGGAAAATTTACTTTTTCAAGTGAATATTTTTCTCCATTTATAATTTTTTCTTAAGTTAAATGCATGTCTAAACACAATTTTAATTTATAAGTATTTTTTTAACTTAATTTCAACTTCTTCTTTTGTCAGATATCATATTTTTTCTTATGTCCATACGCCTATTAGATTTCAAAAATCCTTATTTTAAACACTACGGCATTTATCAGTCACGATCACAAAAATGGGACAATGTAATCACATAAAAGATGGGTTAGTACAAATATAAAATGTAGAATACATCGAAAATCTCTAATTTAGACACTCGAACTACGATATTAAGCGCTTGAACACATGATAAATTGTTTATATTGTACACTTCTAAATTGAATTTTTGAAATTTTTTTGCACGTGTTCTCAAGCGCTCATTACGTAGACAAGTTAATCACTTAAAATATGTAACCTCCTTTAATTATATGCATTAACCTCGATAAGCCGTAAAAGCTCATGCATGTTCCAATTGATGCTGATGTGTATAATTAAAGGATACAATACATTTTATGTTATTAACTTATTTATGTAATGAGATTTTGTAAATACACACAATGTTTAATAGATACACTTTTATCATATGTATGTTGACTCAACTGAAACATGTCATAATTTGAATATTTAAATGATATTTATTTGTCAAATTTAATGGGCAAGTAGTACGTAGCTCTATAAAACCTGCATTCACCAACGTGGCTGACAACATTTTTTTAAATATATTTTCAGACCTTTCGAAATGGAAACTTGGGGAATTAAACAGAGAAAGAATTAGGCGGAGAGAATGAGAATTCAATACACGTCTTAATAAGGAATAAGGGAAGAAACTAACTACCAATGAAATAAGCTCAAAATTGATGTACAACTCAGATAACTATTTGTATAAGTTGTTAATGCTATGTTAGTACTCCTTAGCCGTTTATGATTTTTTAAAAGAACTTATGATTTTTTTAAGCAACTGCTAATCCAACCATATGTTGAAATGTTAATGATGCAATATGCAGACAAACCGGAGTATGAACAAGTAGAAACGACATTTGTGTAATGTCCTGTTTTTAAGTACCAATACCCAATTGAACCATTGAACTAATTTGTACTACTTCCGGTGGACATTATTTATCTTTTTAAAATGTTTTTTTTCGCACTCTCGTTAAGAAAATTGTTTAATACATTAAGGGTTCGTTTGGTATGAGGGATAAGGGATAATCAATTCCGGAATTAAATTTGAGATGAGTTTATCCCATGTTTGGTTGAGATAAAATTACGATATAACTAATCCCGAAATTGTATTACTAATTTTATCCATGTGAAAGGATGGGATAACTAATCCTGATTACTTACTCCCAACCAAACTACCCCTAATTGTACACGCTTTAACTAGCTTACCCTTTATCTCTATTAGACTTTTTAGATCATTTATTAGATTTAAGGATAAACTTGAAAAAAAAGAAGTATTAAGACTTATAGGTTATCTAAAATAACACTTATTTTCGACGAAATTTTGAGAGGCTAAAAAAACATTTAAAATGAACCAAAACAACAAAAAATGACAACAATAGCCACGTAAAGAGATGGAACCTTGTGAATGTTCATTAATCATTAGAATAAAATGTCCGTTACGTGTAACTGTTCCACATTTTTTTCAAACTCATCTTTTAATATACATAAAAATCATAGCCATGGAAAGAAAAATAGAATCTTCACAACCGACCCCATACTTTCCGCACCATAAAAATACATTCTCTTAAAAAACATATTTAGCTCCCCATAGACTTAGTTATATTTTTTTTTTGTATAACTAGTGATACCTAAGATTCGAGGAATCATTATTATTACTATCTGAGAATGGAAGAGGCAAAAACAAAGGTGTCTTGTACAAGGTTGCAAAAGAAAGCACCTTCTTCTCTACAACTAGATGACAAAATGAATGTGGATGGTTTCAAAGTACCTTTCAATTTCATGGAAGAAGCTTCATCTCATTGTGCAATTCCTTTGTTATCTCCACTTATGTTTTCTACAACATCTCAAGATGAAAATGCTAAGTGTAATGATAACATTAATGGACCAGCAAAACATATGATTCAGGGAAATGGCCCTTTGGAGAAAAGTGGTTGGCAACATCCTGCTTTAGGGACATATACAGAACCTTCGACCATTTTCGCCTTGTTTCAGTCACAATGCACCCTTGCCAATTCAGGGTGTTGAGGTTTATCCCCTGTGTTCCTCGTATCCTTCACAGATGTTGGATACTCCAAAAGTGCATAGCTTTTGAAGAATCCGAGACACGCCTAACGTTATTTTTAAAAATTCAGAGTAACATAGGTTTATCCTATTGGTGACTTAAATGTACTATTCCCAAACCTGTGTGAATTTTTCTTTTCTTTTTTCTTATGATATTAATAAGTCGAACCTTCACTCTTACATTATAGTAAGAGGTTAAGGATCGAGTAGTCTCTGTTTGTTGATTTGTAAACCGTATTTTGCAATTTCTTTGCATTTCATTTGATTTTAGAACCGATTGTTTTAAGGTAAATAGGTACATAGGTCTGTTAATTGGATTCCCAACTGTTTGAAATGACAAAGTTATCCTGTTTTACCATCTGAGATCCCAACTGGATGATATGGTAATGATCATTATTTGATGAAAAAAATGCTAGCATCTAATTTATTAGCGCGAACTCGTCCATGTTTTCGCCTTGTTTCTTCTCCCCGTTGCCTGGGTACCAATCTTCACCAGTATCAATCCCCTTCCGCGAGGATATTAATCATCCTCGATCTCTTAAATATGAATAGATCTAAGTTAAACAGAAAGCAAGTGTCCCATCCACAACTATATGATAAAAACTTAACGAACATGCATGGTTCAATGACAAATTGAGATTAGGATATGTATCAATTAACTATAGTTTAAGGATAACCGTGTATGTAAAGATACATTATGTATTTCTCTAGGTTCGTCTAAATATAGGGTGAGGATATGGATATCATCATTCATCAGGATAAAGCCTTGACCTGTCTCAAAAGTTTTTTCCTTTTGAATTTCCAATTGTTAGCAGCCTAGCACGGAGGTGAGAAATTATACAAGGTTCGCATTTAAAGCACAACAGATGCGCAATAAGACAACAAACCCAATTTTTCTACCACACCAGTGGATACTCAAATTAAATTGTCAGAAGCCATCATCATGTAAGGACACATCCACAGCTGAATACCTAACAAGCAAATTGGTAATTTATATTAACACGGCTGATCCAAGGAGCACAGAGTCATGGGAATTACCCAAAAGGGGTTTCATGAGCTCAGTTCAACTAAAATTACATAAACAAGAGAAAAGAAAGATTCCAATGGTATTAAATCAACCAAGATGTTCCAAAAGCGTACAACACTTGAAATAACACCCGGCCAACCGAAAACCTTGTCCACCAAAGAGCAGTAGCCAACCTAAGTCTCCTCGAGTTTTTTACTTTCACTGAAATACCATCAACAAAATAAGTAATCAGCTTGATTGACTCCCCGACTTGAGCTCCTTACTGGCACATTAGATTTTCGTCCAACTGCCTCAGAAGTCAAACTCTCCATTTGCCTGGACAATAATCAAATCCCAAAATAGATCAACTCAAAGGAAGACAAACAACAGTAACAAAAACAAGGAACCAATTTAGCAAATAAAACAAAATGCAAATCAGGAAAAAAAATTATTAAGTAGAACAAAAGGTTCTCGAAATCTAACCTTATTGAAAAGAATGTCTTTATTATTTATGTGCATTATGCCATCCTTAAGACTGCATTTCCACCTGCTCTTTGTACGCGTCACCTACAGAAGCTTGTATCAAGTCAGCTTTTGTAGCACAAGTCAGAAACTTCCATTTTTCGAGATTAACAACAAATGGGGCATACAAAATCTTCCCACTCGATACATTAACAAAAAGAGCAGCTTAACCTTGTCAAACTGAGCCAGAACTAGATGTGCTGTGTTTAGATCCTCCCCTTGGTCAACATCATCAAAATCATCGTCGTCGTTTTCATTCAAGGGCTCATCATCATCATCAACTTCATCATTCTGAAGGACAGGAGCAGGAGTAGGCGCTTGCATATCTAAAGGATGCCAGGAAAATGTTGATGCAGCATCAGAATAACGATAAATTATAGCCATAAAGATTATGCAGCTGAGAATATATTACCATTTGGTGCTGGTGTGTTGACTATATTATAGTCGTCATTGACCACCCCTTGATAATAGATCTTCAAGTTGGGAGAAAAGAAAGAAGGTTACTAAAGTACAATTCCAAAGCTGTCAGATTTCATGTTTCTCAAATAATACGAGGAAAAGAGGATAAAGAAGTTCACATCCTCACTTTAATAGAAGATCTAGAAAGCTTCCTCAAGCATAATATGTTACAGGATAGGCACAATAATAATAACCCGTTGTATTTGTTAATTGTTATTCAACATTATGATTGCAGACAGGATTCAGAAACAATACACACTAGGCAACACTTCTATCTATTAGTTGATCATAGTCCAAGATTGAGGGCAGAATCTAGGAATGGATGTTATACTGACCAAACTACAAAGTTTAGGAGATATTTTTCAAAATAGTAGAAACATGGCAGGAAATTGTTCGCGAAAAGATGTGACATCTCAGGAAAAAATAAAATAGAGTAGCACCGAAAACTCACTTTAGCAATTAAACTTTACTTGTGATTATTTATCCCCCTAAACAACTTATACGTGAATTAAATTCAACCTTACGTTGCCCAGACCAATCTTAAATGGGCTGTATAGAACACTCTCCGCCACATCCGCGCAACGTCAACATCAATTAAATTTTAAATTCTCTTTTTTCTATTTTTTGTATTTTCATTTATCTTTTTTCTTTTTTAAAAGTCCCAACTCCTTCACACACCCCACACACAACCAAACCCACCTTCTCCATTCCTTCTTCACACCACCCCCACCCCCAAACAAAAAACCAAACCCACCTTCTTCCTACCCCTCCACCCACGCACCCCTACAACCCACCTTCTTCTTGCTGTGAAAATTAGTGTAGTTAAAGGGGGGTTTGGAGGTTTAGATTGGGAAGAATCTGTGTCAAAAGAAAGTAATAAAGTGGTGGAAATTGGTGGGTCTTCGTCCTTCTTTGTGGGTATTGCCATCTTGATTGTATCAGAATTTATCATCCACAGAAAAAGAAAAGGTACTACTACTATCTCTCAGAGCATAGAAAATTACAAAGAATTGAAAAGGTGTAGCCCGTGTACTCAACTCAACATTTCATCTGTGAAGGAAGCGAAATTGAATGATGTCTTAGTTGAAAGGTAGGCTTCAAAAGAAGCAGAATTACTAAGTCAGATGCTGGACTTTCGTTCAAACTAAGGAAAGACCAGTTAGGTGCTTAGATTAAAAAAGCACCTAATATAATGGGGGATTTTGGTTTTTTGGTTTTAAATTAGCCTATTATATGGAACAACTCAATTAATATAAATTAAGTTGCAAGTTTTGATTGTCACGGATTTAAAATTCAAATATTAATTTATTTATCTAAGTTGTAAGTTTTGATTGTCACGAATTTAAAATTCAAATATTAATTTATTTATCTCCAACATGTAGTCCAAACAATGGTGGTCATGGAAATGATGGAATAGATGGGTAGTGATAATGGAGGAGGTCTTTTGGAGAAGACAATAAATAAAGAAGAGAAATAAAAAACATAAAAGGAAAAGTTGGGACTCAAAAATTTTATTTGTCTCAAAATAAAAAATTCATATAATTAAAAAAATATATTAATATATCAAGAGAAAAATATTAAGAGTATTAATTATGTATTGGCCATTAAAAAAATGACGTGTAATATTATATCAGTTTTTAATTTTTTTTTCTTTCTCACTTGCTTCCAGGAAAGTGAGTACACTTTCTCTACTTAGGGGGATATTTAATACACTATTGACAAGAATAGAGGGGTAAATAATTGGGTGTAAAGTTTAATTGCTAAAGTAAGTTTTCGGTGCAAGTTTAGGGGTGAAAAGATGTATTTTCTCTTAGTTTATTTATTTACTCACTGCACCTTATGCGTATAACCAGGTTGACTTTTCACGCAAGTTAAGAGAGAAGAGTTCCAATGATTTGTTATATTTGAGTACATTAGAAATATGCTAAAATAATACTCGTAGGAAGACATGAGTGGGTATAGGATGTCACATCAAATTCTGCCTACAATCTAATGATAGAATTGCTTCCTGATTGATATGGTGGGCTTCGCCATTGAAGGGAAAAAAAGGTTCTCTTCCTGGTCAAACTAAACAGAAATTACGTCAACCATAATGGATCATGGCATGCTGTTGTTACACAAAAACAAAGTTAGCTTTTTTCACCTTTTTATAAGTAAAACTAACACAACATTAGTTTACAATGGCTTGAATTCTTAGATATAGAAAATTTTGGCCTTTCAGCAGAAGAGTCAGAAAATTTGGATGGACACAGACAATCAAAATTTAAATGAATTTACTAGTGACTTGAGTGAGAATGTTAGACCATCTTTCTGTGAGCTTATTTAATGTCATAATAACTAAGGTCTTCAGGGTCTTGGCCAGCTCCAAACCAACTCAAGCATGTCTTCCTCTGTAGGTAACTTACTATCCCATCAAAATACATGTATATGTTACTCCATCAAAAGAAAAATGTTCAAATAAGCACTTTGCAGAGACTTAAGTCAATACCATACTTAGTTTTGAATTATCTGTGTCACAATCTAAGTTGCTCGGACTCGGGTGCGGGTATCCGATACGGGTATGTATCGGAGTGTCGGATTCGGCAAAATCTAAATTTTAAGATTCGGGGGTGTGTATCCAAATATGGATACGGGTGCGGGGATTAGGCTAAGAAAATTCAAAACTATAAAAAAATAGAGCTATAAAGATATATCGCTGCTATTGCCTACCCTCCAAACTCAGAACACGACCTTGAATTCTTGGTTTCTTTGAAACACGAAGCAGCAAAAATGAGACAAAAATACTATAATATTGAAGGTGTGCTATTTCCCTTCTTTTAAATCCGTTTTATCTTTAATTTAGAGAAATCAAATCTCAACCCCTCCCCCCCCCCCCCAATTTTCGATGTACTCGGTCAAAGTATCCGACGTTGGTTGACCGTATCCCGCATCCGTATCCCCGTATCCGGTACGGGGACAGCACCCAAAACGGAGAGTCCGCGCAACTTAGGTCACAATACCCTAGCTGACAAGGGAAGCTTTATTGGATTGTGGTGGTAACAAGGGATGTCAGCTATTCATATGCATAACCATTTCTCTGATGCACATAGAATAATGTTCAAATAGATCATAACCTATCTATCCACAGGTGAGCAGTGTAAGGAAGTCGGCTAATCATTATGACAAAATCTTATTCTGCTAAGAGATCTATAACGAAAATTTTATCATCTTGATCTATTGGAAGGTGATTTACAAAAATACCTTGCAAAAAACAAAAACTTTCAAAACTCAAAAAAGCATCTGAAAATTCATTCTCAGAGTAAAAGGAAACTTTCAGGGAACCCCAAATATTAAACCGCCACAATGGAAGCGAAAACAGATACATTGCACATGGATGAAAACTGCATTAAAATAACACATGTGCAATCAACTAGGTAAATACGCCTTGAATGGATAGGACAAAAAGCATGATCTTTGCATAGCTCGTGAATATGCCTTTTGACAATGATGTAGAACTTACATTGGGCGTAGAAAGTGCATCATCGTAAGAGTCCGGAATTGGACCATCATATTGAGGAATTCGATAAGAAGCAGCCTGGACAGGGGTGACCAACTCAAGCTCAAAATTGCTGTCTTCACCAGCCTGTAAAGGACCAACCACGATCAAAACAACACATCTTGTTCTTACTATAGATTATTTGGAAAAACAGAAACATAATTCAAATGGGTTATCACCAGTTGGAGTGCATCTAATCAGTCAGACAAGTAGGGACCACTAAGTTAATCCTCTAATTATGAAATTCCATGCCACGAGCTCTATTTTAACGTCGGCAACTCAACTCCCTTCTCCTTAAATTTCAAAAAATGACTCGTGTTATTGACCAAGCAGTGAGAGTGATAGACCTACTTTCTCTTCCCAACCCAAGCTAACCCAAACCAAAAGGAGCAGGGTCTAAAGGCATGGAAAAAGAAGAGAGGTCGATATAAAGCATCTTTCCACCTAGTATTTTGAAATGGATGTGTGGTCAAGCAAGATTGGATATCATATTATATGGAGGATGCAAGCAGCACATATCAAGGATAAAATGAGCAAATGACTTCTGTGATAGATTGAGCATGTCCTACGCACCCCTCCATATGCACCAATTCATGAGTGTGACGATATGATGATGAAGATGTTACAATGGGACAAGTTAAACCTAAAATCACATGGTAAAAGTTCTCTCAAAAGACCTACAATTTGTTGAAATCAATAGATAAGTAAAGAAACATAACGAAAGCAAAGGATAGATATAGTCAATACTAATTAGTTGGAATTAACGTTTAGTTATGGCTACACTCTTAACTAGAAACTTATCAGCGTAGGTATTATGAAATTCAAGAATCTCCTTTTTTTTTAAAACCCCTACTATCTCTATTTATGATAGAGTTGGTGTCCGCGCCAACTTACACAACAATAACAACAACATACCCAGTGTAATACCACAAGTGGGGTCCGGACCAGCTTACACGCACCTTGAAAATTCCACCGAATACCTACCACCTCCCACCAATATAACTACCGGGTAACTCTATCCACCAAGGCTTAGGTAGATGGGAAAAAATCACCTTGAGTAGAATGAATTAGGCCAGATAGAGTGGAATGGTTAACAAAGGATACATACATCTTAGCAACCAAGAGACATCACAACTTCTAGAGCACAAAACAAAGTTGGATGAGCAAGATCAAAAGTTTTACCCATTAGGAAGACAGCTTATATTTAAACAATTAGGGTTGTACACATGTTACATTGTTTAACCATACAAGTCCAGTCTTTCCAGCCTGCATTTAGATACCCCCCCCCCCAAAACCCCAAAACAACTGCTCTCTCCAGATATGATTCTCATATGATATGATCACAAGTCTTGTTTGCTAAAGTTATCCAAAAGTTAATATCATAGATTTGAAATATATATATAAGTATCACCTTTATGTTGTCATATACTGTATCTGCAGCACCATCTTGTTGAGGTATGTATCCCCCATTATGATATTGAGATGCAAAATCTTCCCTTTTACGCTTCCCGGCAGAATTCATAAAGAAGTCCTGCAATTTAGATAACATCAAGTCCAACACTGGACCAAAGAGTAACATGTTTTTGTAGAGGAAATATGTTTAAAGCCAAGAGAAAGGGAAAATTCAATGGTACAGGATATTGACATGGCACATGTATAACGATTTGTTGCTTGAGTACATGAGAGGGCTGAAAATTGAGAGATTCAAATCAAACTCAAATATTTCCTTCCTTGGATTTATACACAATACTTAATTACATCCAACGTAATGATGTAAACTCAATATTATGCAGACCTACCTCTTCCTCACCCTAAAGAACCTAAAAATGTGTTCATGTGTTCAAAACACAGCAACACATTCTGATATAAAATTATATACTGTATTAGGAAACAAAGCATTTAATAATTAGCACCTTCTCAGCAGGATGAGACCCTGCAAAATTTATTGAAATGATCTCCAAATTACAAAGTGTTGCTTTGAGACCATAAAGCCAATAAAACCAGGCAGATAAATAATTTCGGACCAAAATTTTTTCACCCGAACTGCAGCCAAACAACCACATTTCTCAGCATTTTATAGTAATTACTTACTACAGCTACATAAGCCAATAGAGCTTTTTAACGAGAAGAGTGAAACGGGCTAAATAAGAAGGGAAAGGATCCTTTCTTACTACCAAGATAAGTAACTATACAAGTACTTTTCGATGTTAAAAAACATCAGTTTGGGAGTTCTAAGAGATAAGGATTATCTCAACACTATGAGAATGGCATCTTGAAACAAAGTGGGGACTACTTTGCTTCTAGTTGCTCTTGTTTGCACATCTGCTTGTTTTCCAGGTGTGAAAATTAAAGATTAAAGTTAATATATATATGTGTATGTTGAACAGGAACAGCATGCGACACGATGTACAAGAAAGACGATGTGTGGCCTTTCTTTCTTTAGCAAATATATAGAAACATAATATTTCACCTGAGTCATGGGTTGCTGAGAAGCGCTGCGATCACCTTCTTCTCGGCCTTCAACATAAGCTGCAGCAGGAGGAAGGCGACTAATGCTTAGTATACATAATGCATCAAAATGGTTTGCTTCCGAGGAAAGTATTTAAATATTTTGCTCACCAACATTAACATCAAGGGGAGGCCTCTGATTCAACCAAGGGGAGGGTGGTTGCTGCACAAGTAAAAGCAAACATTTTCAATACTATGCTTATCTGGAAACCAGAATACTAACAGCACTAGAAAAATGGGAAAGGCTAACAAGTAATCCTATTAGAAAAACTAAATGTTTGCATGTGGCCAACATAAATCTTAGACAACATATGCAGATTTCAGAACACAATAAGGATAGTGAAATGCCTACCATAAATGGGCTAGGTCTCCCTGGACCGGCTTTCATCTCAGTTGCACCACCAGTATCATTTAAAGAATAGTCACTAGGTGTAAAAGGAGTGCCACCTGTAGGAATATTATACATTGATGAGCTATCAGCTGTTCCAGGAAGAGGTGTTTGGACAGTTCCTGGGAGTGGTGTCTGCACTGTTCCAGGTAATGGTGTCTGAGCTGTTCCAGGCAAGGGAGTCTGCAATGGAGTCTGCAAGTCGAGAACATGCATGTGCCAATTTAGGAACCTAGCTTATTTACTACTCCCTCTATCCCAAAATAAGGGTCGCTTTAGCTTAAAATATGTGTCCCAAAAAGTATGTGTCATTTTAGGAATTCAAGACCAAAGTTGGCAAGTGTTTCCAACTATGCCCTTAACATTAAAGAATCAATCCTCTTTAAAATTTCTCGATTCTCAAAAAACATATAATAAATACGGGTAACTTAGTAAACTATAACTTGTACTTATTGTTTTTCTTAACGGACGTAAAAAGAGCTAAAGTGACACTTATTTTGGGACGGATGGAGTAATAAAAATCTCTCAAACTGAAATGAAAAAAGCAGGTACTCACTGGAGGAAACAGCATATCTGCTGTAGGAGTTTCATACTCCTCAGTGCCTTCATAAGGCATATTAAGGTCATGAACCGGGGCTATTGAACCTCCGGGCGTCGCTTTTGGAGCTGAATTCCTCTCTATCGGACCCAATATCGCCCCAGCGTGCATCATCTTCAACTCCCATAACTAAAAAAAATTCACACAAAACTAGCAATCTTAAAACCCTTAATTTCACCTAACCGGATCCATAACCATCAAAAACACGGGGAAAAAATACTAACCAATTTTCAATCCACTAAATTTAAACCCTAAAAATACATAACTTTCTTAAATCACATCATTATAATGATAATATAATCAGATCAACCAACCAAAAAACCCTAGAATACAACAACAACAACAATATAACCCGTGAATGGTCTGAGGAGGGTAGAGCGTACGCAGACCTTAGCCCTACCTCGGGAGGTAGAGAGGCTGTTTCCGAATACTATCCAATTTTCAATCCACTAAATTCAAACCCTAGAAACACATACACATTCATAAATCCCGTAATTAAATTGCTAATTATTGAAAAAATCGAATGGAAAATAGAAAGATTACTCCTTGAAGCTCGTTGAGGATGGCCTCTCCGGGCCCATTATTGTTGATGAACTCATCACGGACTTTGGTGATGACATCCTCGATGACGTGGATGTAAACATTACTGGTAGTGGAACTCGCCATTATGAGACAAATAAAAGGAATTAATGAAGATAATAATGATCGTATAAAACTAAACCCTAACCGATTGATAATACATCGGAGAAATAGGGACTAGGGTTTTCTAACGACGGTGAAGGGCTTGTAAGTGAACGGAGCGGAGGTGAAGACGAATAAATGATTGGAATATAAATAGGTTTGCATCCGATTGTATGCTTGACTACACGTGGCGGTATCTGGTAGCTCCTAATTTGAGTCAAATTGGGATGAAATAAAATTGTAGAAATTGGGATAATTTTTTTTTTGAAGACATAGATATGGGTGGATCAGCTTAAGCGGCCCAGAGCTGCGTCACCAATAGTTCGTTTAAATTAGGCCTATATTTTAACTTGTTATCAGAATTGGCTATAAATTGAAACTTATTTTTCATCTGTTAGCCCATATTAAAGACCTATTTTTAAGTTTTAACTTTTTTCCCTCCTATTTTTTTAAATTTTTCCCTTCTTTTTTCGTTTATCTTTTCTAGTTCTTCTTCTTCTGCCAATTTTATACTTGTTTCTTTGTTCTCTTATTCCAACTTCTCTTTTCTGTAACCAGACCTCTCTTACCCCTCTGCCTCCATTAAAAAATCTTCGGAGCTCGGACTCTATTGAAGAAGCTCATAGATCGAAATTTTATTGCACCGAAACTCAGACACCATTGAAGAAGTTTTGGAGCTCAAAGTTTAACTCAGAACTGAAAATCTTACACTAAAACGATTGATTGAAATTAAAAATCGTTAGAAAAACTTGTAATTACTTGAATCTAGAACACTGGGTTGATTGTGTTTGATTAATTTTGGTCTTGAAAATCATACCAGTTGGAGAAAAAAAGTTGAAGATAAAATTCAGTTTTTTTATAACAGAATTTGCAATATATATTTGGATCATCAATTGCAATATATATTTATGAGTTGTATAATGATGAAATTTCACCATAGTTCTTTATATTTCATCTTGAGCTATTAAGTATTTTCTTTCTTTCTTCTGTTATTAAATCTTAAAATAAAAAGATGCCGAAACAAAAATAAGGGAAATAATGCAAAAAATGATTTCCTTTGAGAAGTATTTATTACAAGTTAGAGTAAAAATTCAAAACATGAAAAATCGAGGGTTTTATTTTATGTGATAAATTGAATATTTGAGAAACTAAAGCAGATGTATAGGTAGACTTTTTGATACTGAGGCGTGATTATTTCTTTTGATAAAAATTTATTCATAGCGTTACTTAAAGTATTTTCTTTAGGCCTTTCATAGTTTTTCAAAATCGATTGTCATTTTCGTGAAGCTCAACATGTCCTCCTCGTTGAATTCATGCACCATATGAGTACAATTAGATTTCATGTTGTAATTATCATATATTCGTGAGTGTTATATGCTTGCTTATTCAACACTGGCAATTTCTTTGCCCACCAAATTTCATTCACGTCCTTTTGCCATGAGAATTAAGCTATCGTGTGACACAATTTGTGTCATGAGTTTGTATGTGCAATGTACCATATCACGTTAATAGTGACATTCCTCGTGGTTTTATTGCTATGGTTATTTAACTACAAATTGGCAGTTAAACAAGACAAAAATTTCCGATCTCATTGTTCACTCCATTTAAAGGAAATTCCAGTGCACTAAGCTCCCGTTATACGCGAGGTTCAGAGAAAAATCGGATCAAAATGATCTATTGTGTGCCGTCTTTCTTACCCTACATTTTCGCAAGAAGCTGTTTTCGCGGCTCGAATCCGTGACCTCCTAGTTTCAATCATATATTTGTTGAATTCATGCAAATGGGTTATGTCATATTTGCAATAATTCTGAAAGTAAATGTGGTTATAAAAATATTTTAATGGGCATTATTCCTGTTGTCACTAAAATGCCACAACATGGTTAGTTTGGACTAAAACGTACTGTGTAACTCTTACAACTTGCACAGGGGACTACAGAATGCAACGGTAGCAGAGAACTAAAATAGTATGCTAAAAACCCAGTACTTTTTCTATGGAACTCTAGCACATTGTAAAAGTTCAAATTTTAGAGCATTTTACTAGAATTCTACAAGTATAATGTATAGGGTAAAATTCGTATAAGATAGATGTACGAATTATGATGCAATATATGGCAATTGATGCTGAGTCGAGTCCAAGTCAGCTTGGGTTATTACCGATAGTATTCAAGCGGTACCGGGAGTAACGTATGCAAGCGGCCAGCACCGGTGATTCGGGAGAGGAAAGTTATCGATCAGTTTGTAACGGATGATCGTTACTAAATCGGTCGTACGACTTCCAGTGAAGCTTTAATGACATTTATTGAGATATTGATTGTCCAATTATTACAACATTCATTCTCTTGTATTAATGAGATCATGTTTTGTGGATTGTGTACCCGTATAACTCGTGTATAAATAGGACATGTTATTCCATTGTAATCCATCACATTCTAGCTATTACAAGATACTTACTCACGTTCTCTTAATTTTTGTACTTTCATACAAATTATCAAAACTTTGCTCAGAAACTGTCACAATGCCCATGCTAATCATTACTCTACTTTGTCTAATTATTGTTTATTTTAAGTATAGTTCATCTAGAATTATTATCTAACGTGTCACTTGATATCCATGTGTCCTTGACCACGTATACAAATTCAATTGTATCATTTTACGGGTAAATACTTTGGCACCCACCGTGGGGCCTAGACAATTGTGGTGTCACAAGTGACCCTATACTAATCTAATTTTTCTTTAAGTCTTATTCATTATTCAGATCAGACAGATGACATGAATAGGAGAAAGCATTCGCAACGTCGGGGACAACACAATCTTAGGCCGGATGGTTTGCCAATAGGAACCATGACGCCCGAAGATCCGATACATACAGACGGAATCACTTTCGAAGACGGTCAGACTCAACATGGAAATGTTCCCACTGAAAAACACTTGAAAAAGCCATACAGGATTTTCGGGCTCAGAACGCTGCAATGAGTGAGTAGTTGGAGCGTCTAAAGCGGTTTCAAGAGGAGTTCATGTCAAAAAATGTTGGCAGTACTCCAACAAAAGAACTGGTGCCTCCACCGAATGCACATGGAGAAATCGGTAATGATCAAGGCAGATCAAGAAATGATAGTTCAAAGAGCGAAGCCGCCTCTGAAAACTCGTTTCAGGAAAAAGGTCTTGAAACTCATGAAGAACATGACAAGCAAAGTTGATACCAGTGTAGAGAAGGCAAAAAAAATAGCTCAGGAGTTCCGACGCCAGTTCAGTCAAATACCGGAGACTCCTCCTGTGGTTGACGGTCCGGATGCAAAGAAATACATTCAGTTGGCATATAAGCCAGAGGCTGCGCCCAAACTGATCCCCAAAAGGTTCAAAATGTCTTTTGTAGCCAAATACGACGGTACTACTGATCCACAAGAGCATATAATGGCATGTACTACGGTCGTGAAGGGAAATGATATGAGAGAACATGAAATAGAATTGGTACTGATAAAAAAATTTGCTAAAACATTTGCTAAGTGGGCTTTGACATGATATTCACAACTCCCTGAGCATTCAATCGGTTCGTTCGCGCAGCTCGCCGATATGTTCAAAAAAGCTCATGCGGGGCTCAGAAAGTGAAGACACACAAAGTGGATATCTTCCGCATTGCACAAGGAGAAACAAAACTCCTTTGATCCTTTATTACACGGTTCCAGAAGGAAGGGATGTTATTACCCTCAGTCCTGGATGAATAGGCTGCAAAAACTTTCACAACGGGTTTGAACCCTTTAAGTTCATATGCTTCACGAAAGCTCAAGGAACATCTCTTGGAATTTCATGTTACAAATTGGGAAGCCGTACACAACCGGTATGAGTTCAAGATCCGAATTGAGGATGATGTGTTTGAATTAAAGCCGAGAGTATCTTTGCAAAGTCTGATAAAGGAACCGATCGAAATTCCTTGAAAAACCAGTACTAACCTTATCCTACCCCGGAAAGCAGGGAGGTGGACATGACTTTCGCTCTTTTGAAAAATCAAATAACCGACTCAATTATGTTTCTGCAAATGAATTAGTCAGAAAATCTTAAAATCTCGAGTTTTCATATACATACCCATCCCAAATTTGGCATTATTGTCTATTCTCCGAGGCAAATTAAGGGAATAAATTTTAGTAACTTATAGAGAGCTGAACTAGAACCGCTGAGCCTCTCGAAAGGTCAAATATAATCTTTAAGTTTCTTCTCCACCAAGTACCGTCTATCGGGAGCTGCATGTATTAAATCTTCAAAAAATTATATTGTATAATTAGATAAAATCTTTTTTACTATATTATCATATATTAATTCTCCTTGACATCTTTATGAGTTTATTTCTTTATATTTTGACATCTCTTATTACTCTGGATTTTTTTTTGACTCTGCACTAAAGTACCACACGACTAGAAACAAGAAAGCTCAGTAGAAAACAGCCCGGGAAATGAATTCTGTCATGAGGGCAACATACGAAATTACGAATAAGTCTAAGGGTCTGTTTGGCACGACAAAAATATTTTACACTAGATTACAAAAGGATATATGCAACTAATCTAAGTAATTATTTTTTTTAAAGTATGAGATTTATAATCTTGAAAATAAGATAACAGATAAAAATCATATGATGATATAAAAAATCTTACACTAACAACTTATATAACTTAATCCCATAAATTTAACGGAAGCAGACTGTTTTCCTCAAAGGATATAAACCGAATAAACAAAAATGGCAATGCAGACACGTTAGTCAAATAATTTGT
Source organism: Anisodus acutangulus (assembly GCA_029783415.1). Classification (NCBI taxonomy): domain Eukaryota; kingdom Viridiplantae; phylum Streptophyta; class Magnoliopsida; order Solanales; family Solanaceae; genus Anisodus; species Anisodus acutangulus. The sequence continues at coordinate 3,898,278 of CM056494.1, read as the reverse complement.
ATGTCCAATGTTACTAGCAGCTAGTTATAATTAAACTTTTCTATTTAGATATGATGGTTCGGTCTCCTAAAGTCTACATACTCCGTATATGGATCATAGGTTATGAATCATTCGTTGTAATTCAACAACGATACCAGCTGTTATTCATGAGGCATTACATTGTGCATATCCATTGCAATATATTCGGAACTAGGAGCGTAAATTTCTTGCCTCTTCCCAGTCTTAAAGGTCCTTTCGTAATAGTTGTTTGTTTCTTTCTTCGTTTTAAAACTTGTTTTTGTCTCTATTCTGCTCAATTCTCTTAATAGTAATCAACTAGTGAAATAAATCTAAAAGTTCGAGTTCTCATGAGATACAAACACAAACACCCTTTGCAGCTCCATGATATATTTGGCATAATCTTTGACCAGACACCGAGGCAAAAAGGATAATGCAGGATGCTTAGATTCCGCATACATATGTATATATATACCCACGAAGGAATTAATTCCTTTATTATTCTTATTAAATGAATAGGTATATATACAATTTATAATTTTTTAATATAGAAATTATGTTCCATACTATACTTTTAATATTATAATTCTACTTGTACAAGAATTCTACAATTATGTTAATTATACAACATTACTTTAATACTCTAATTTTGGTAAAGAACTTTTCGGTAACCGTGATATACACGCTGAGACTGTCACTAAAATCTTCAAATAGAACTGAGGGAAGACCCTTCGTAAAGATGTCAGCAATTTGGTATCTGGAGGGCACATGTAAAACGCGTACTTGTCCACGAGCTACCTTTTCGCAAACAAAGTGAATATCCATCTCGATATGTTTAGTGCGCTGATGTTGGACCGGATTGCCAGAAAGATAGACTGCACTAACATTATCACAATAGACCAAAGTAGTTTTCTGAATAGAAAAGTGTAATTCTAATAGAAGATTACGCAGCCAACATGATTCAGATACCACATTAGTCACGCCTCGATACTCAGCCTCTGCACTGGATCACGATAATATAGCCTGGCGTTTCGCAGACCACGAGACCAAGTTATCCCCAAGAAACATATAATAACCAGATGTCGAGCGTCCGGTATCAGAACAGCTACCCCCAATCAGCATTTGTATATATCAAAAGAGTAGAGACGGAAGAATGATATAAATGCGATCCATAATCAAGTGTGCCCTGGATGTACCTTATAATGCGTTTGAGCACATGCATGTGCTCAATCCGTGGGTCATGCATGAATAAACACACATGCTGAGCTGCATAAGTAATATCAGGTCTTGTGAAAGTAAGACATTGAAGTGCCTCTACAAGACTGCGATAGTGGATGAGATCATCGTATGGTGTGCCTGACGTAGTACTCAACTTCGATTTGGTATCAACCGGATTGCATGTAGACTTACAAGATGACATACCAGCTCTCTCAATAATTTCCGCAGCATACTTTCTTTGAGATAAAAATAGTCCACCTGAATGATGCGTGACAACAATTCCCAAGAAATAATTCAAGGGTCCCGAGTCTTTCATTGCAAATTAAAAACTGAGAATTGACATGATAGACTTGCGGAGATTATTAGATGAAGCAGTCAATATAATATCATCGACGTACAATAAAATGTATGCCAGAGAAGTAGCACGATGATATATAAATATAGAATGATCAGACCGGCTGTGAGAAAACTCAATATTAGATACATAATATGCAAACCTCTTATACCAAGCATGTGAGGCCTGCTTAAGCCCATACAAGGACTTCTTCAGCAACATACATGATAAGGGTGATTGTGATGTCGAAAACCCAAGGGCTGATGCATATAAACTGTCTCCTTAAGATCACCGTGTAAGAAAACATTATTTACATCGAATTGATGAATATGCCATGCTTTTGAGAGAGCCAAACTCAGAACAGTGCGAATGGTAGCCGGTTTGACCACCGGACTAAACGTCTCACCACAATATACGTCAATCTGTTGAGTTTTACCATCACCTACAAGACGAGTCTTATGCCTCTCAAAAGAACCGTCAGAATATTCTTTATGAGTAAAAATCCACATAGACCGAATAATATTAACACCAGATGGACGGGGCATTAACTCTCACGTCTTAGTTTCAATAAGAGCATTATATTCATCAGTCATAGCCGATTTCCAATTCTGGTCTTGTAGCGCAGATACATGGTTACGTGGTAGTTGGGATTTAGAGACATTAGAATTGAGATTAAAATGTCGTTTTGGTTTAAAAATACCCGTTTGACTACGAGTAACAGGCCCTTGACTCGAGGTAGAATTGGGTGAATTTTGGGCAATGGGTGGGCTGGGGGCGGACTGGCCAACATGCAATGGGCCTGCTGGCCCAACATGTGAAACAAGAACTGAAATTGTACCGCGAGTGGGCTAGATCTCGTTCGAATTGTGTACGAATGAATGCTCTAAATTTTAAGAATGTGGGAAAAATTGAGATTTTTTTGCTAAAGAAAAAAATATCCAACAAAAATTAGAATAATTATCCAAAAATAAAATATATAGTAATTATACAACATTACTTTAATACTTTAATTTTGATAAAAAAAAATTCGATAACCGTGATATACACGATATTCTGTCAATAACCTTGCAAAAGGCCATATGTTTTAGCGGCCAACTTTTCTTCTTCGCAAAGTATCAGGCGCTTTAAAGTTTAAACTTGTCATAGACATTTGAATTGATCTGTTTCTTGTTGAGCATTTAAACTCGTGATAAAGTGTAACTATTAGTACATATTTAAGGCTCAAAATTTGAAAAGTTTTTACATGTATTCTTAAGCGGTCTGTTATACAAATAAGTTAATTAAAATATGTCACCTTCTTTAATTATATACATTAAAGCTAATAAGTCATAAAATCTTATACATAATCCAATTGAGTTTGATGTATATAATTAAAGAAGATGATACTTTATGTGATTAACTTAATTATCTAATCAGGTACTTAATAAGAATGTAATGTAGTTTGAATTTCTAAATAAATTTTGGTGACAAATTTAAGAGATTGTTGATACATTATATCTCATTTTTTGTATTATGTGACATGTTTAACATAACAAGATTTAGAACTATTTTTAATGTGTTACATATGTTATTTAGAATTCTAAAATTTTGAAATTCTTCTATTAAATTTTTTTGTGTCCGCATATAAATTAAAACAGAGAGTATGTATGAGCTCACAAAAAACAGGCAGCAGCCCACAGATGAAAACATTCCAGTCACCGTTCAAAATTGCGGCAAAACCATCTTTGCTGAATTAGTTATAGAGACACTCAGCACAGTTTGCATACCTACGCGTTGCATGCCAAACAAATCATGACGAATTCAAAATTTAAATATTACTATAAGTTTGGGTTTGCAATTTTATCCCAATTATTTAATGGATTCGAAATTTTTATCTGCACTTATTTAGTAGATCTTTAGAAGTAAAATATGCTACATCCTTGCTCTCTGTTCAGGAAACAGAGCCTTTATGTATAGTCATGACATTCAGTACTTCTTAGCTCTGAAGCAACTTACATCATAACTTACTGGAGACCATATATATCTAGCCATAACCGAATATAAAATTTCTAAAACATGAGTTCACTATCAAAAAGGGAGGGAAAACATACATTAAGTGAGAATTGATCATTGTTCCTCTTATTAAATAAAATAATTAAACTTTTAATCAAGTGCATCATTAAATCTTTTGTAACATGGACAACAACAGGTAAAATTAGATTAAATTTAAAAAATATGTACATAAAATATTTGATTTTACGGAAAAAATCATGGATTCGTATGCCCCAAAATAGCACATAAATTCGCCATGTATCTACCTGATTGACGAATCAATTGTTTTAGTTTTCTAAGTTTCCTAGTTGTCATTTTTTTTTTTTGTACAAAGAGCAGCAGTAAAAGATATAACTCAATTGGTGGTGCAACTGTACTCATTAAGATCAGTGATCGAAGAGAAACAGTGAAAACTGACCCATATCTTAATTAATTCTTGGCTTGTTATATCCTTCGTGATCGTTGATCATGAAAATGTTAGAAATTTACTAATGTGCAATTAAGTATATCTCATTAATTTATGACTCGAATAATTGAGGTCCGCATGTCGGAAAAGTCGGTTCCACACACGTGCACATGTAGTGCCAAGTATTGCAAATTTCATTAGTCAAAGAGATATTGGTACATATGTAATACGTTTGAGACATAGAATTTATGAACGGTTATTGGCCAAATGACAATGTATTCCACGTTGGTAAAAGAAGGAAGAAGTGTACGAAGTGTAAGATGAAACGAGTCGGAAATCGCCGTGGCGCAGCCCCGTCAGAGCCGAGGCGCCGGAGCGTCGCAGCGCTAATTCACAGAGCCGCAGCGCTGCGGAGGCAGAATGCTGCAACGGAAAGTTGGAAAGTTCTGACATTTGGGCTGGTTTTGGAGCATTGGTTCTCCATTACTTGGCATATGAATTTGGCCATTATTTGGCTTAATGTAACTCCTCAATTAAGTGTCATTACATGGCTATTGAAGGCCATTAGTTGGCTAGTTGGGGGGTCTTCTCCTTACACTATAAATTGAGGCCTTTGGCTCAATTCTTCACAACACTTAGAAAATACTCCAGAATTTTTTGAATTCATCTTCTTCCTCTCTAGCAAAGTTACTATACTCAAAGTTCTTCAAGAGTAACACTTGAGTTTCCTTTGCTCAATTGTTAAGTTGTTGTTGTATCTTGGGAGACTATTGCCCGACAACGTAAAAGGTGATATACGGGGCAATCTTGTCTTAAAGACAGAGTGTCATCACTCAACTCAGCAAATCACAAAGCAGTTTGTTAAGTTCTTGATGTTAAACAAGGTATATACCCGTGATATACACTTGGTATACATGGTGTATATCAAGGGCATATTGGGCTGAAAGTAGTGTTACGGACTGGCCCATCACGGGCAGTGAAGAGTGGCCCATCACGGGCTGTATATTAGGAGTATATATTAGGAATGTATATTGATGTAATATTGTAGTGTAAAGGTTACCTTAATTAGTCTTGTACACTTATCATAATTGTATAGTTAGAATTATGGCAGAATAAGGTTTTAGGAATAGGATTCTCCTATTTGTAACTTGTATATATACCTTTCACTTAATGAAAATAATCAAGGGGATTATTTCTTTCATGGGAAAAGAATTTCATGGATTATTTATTTCTACAACTGGTTGCCGGTCTTTCTGAGACCTATAATGGCTATGGGACTCTCCTTCGTCAAAGCAACCCACTTCCCGCTTTTTATCAAGCCAGCTCCATGTTTACTTTGGAAGAAGCCGATTTGGCTAAAAAGACGGCTACCTGAGCAAGCCCCGTCGTCCTAATGACGTCCTCCACAAATTCTTCAGATTTTGTTGATAATTCGGGCCAAAACCGTACTCATAGTGGCGGCAAAAATAATCGTAAGAATAATACCAAAAACCATGGGGGCAAACGCGGCGGTTCCGGTGGTCAGCAGGTCAGCAGTGGGCCCCATCTAGTCAACGGTGGACCTGCTCCCTACTGGTCCCAGTAGTGGGCCCCATGGCAGTGGGGCTGGGGCAATAGGCCGTGGGCCAGCAGCCCATATTTTCCAGTAAGAGCGGCCGGTGGGTGGCCGGTCCACTTTCAGGCCCAACAATCGTGATCGCGGCCCGCTGTCCATTGGCCCGATAATTCCAGCGATTCTGACCCAGACAACCTGATTCTCGAAATTCTTGGGCCCCGTCCTTCGCAAGCTCACCACGCAGCAGGCACCACTCAAACAGATATCGAGGCCGCGATGCGCACACTGGGTTTGACTCAATCTGACCCGAATTGGTATATGGACACCAGTGTCACTACCCACATGACATCTGATTCAGGTACTCTCTCATCTTATTCCAATTTGAACAACCCTCGCGGTATAATTGTCGGTAATGGTAACTCTATTCCAATTCAGGGTTATGGTCATAAAACCTTATCTCCCCCCAATCCTCCCCTTTATCTTGAAAAATACTTTACATGCCCCCAAATTGATTAAAAACTTAGTGTCTGTCTGAAAATTCACCACTGACAATTCCGTTTCTGTTGAATTTGATCATTTTTTATTCTCTGTGAAGGATTTAAAGACGGGGAGTCCTCTCATGAGGTGTGATAGTAGGGGAGATCTTTATCCTATCACACCCGATTTCTGTTCATCGAGTCAAGCCTTGCCATCAGCCTTTGCATCTATTTTTCCTTCCTTGTGGCATGCTCGCCTTGGTCATCCGGAATCCTCTATTTTATCTGTTTTAGATAAAAATAGTTTTATTTTTGTAAGGGTACAAGTCGTACTCAACTTTGTCAATCTTGTTCGTTAGGAAAAATTGTTAAGTTGCCATTTGTAGACTCAAATTCTCATACTTCACTGCCATTTGATATTATTCATAGCGACCTATGAACGTCTCATGTTCTAAGTTCGTTGGGTCATTGGTATTATGTTCTTTCTTTGGATGATTATTCTAAATTTTTGTGGACGTTTCCAATTGCAAATAAATCTCAAGTGTTTTTCGTCTTCATAAAATTTAGAGCATTCATTAGAACACAATTTGAAAGAGAAATAAAAAATATTCAGTGTGATAATGGAAAAGAGTATGACAATAGGGTGTTTCGGGAGTTCTGTGCTAATAATGGGATCAATTTTGATTTTTCGTGTCCTCATACATCGTCACAAAATGGGAAAGTCGAACGTAAAATTCATTCCATAAATAACATTGTCGGCACTCTCTTAATTCATGCTTCCGTACCCCCGTATTTTTGGCATCATGCTCTTCAAATGGCGACATATCTCCTTAACATAATTCCTTCCAAAGGTCTGACATATTTCCCCCCCCCCCCCTCCAAATTTTATATAATAAAAATCCGTTTTACTCTCATCTTCGGGTTTTTTGGTGCTTATGTTATCCGTTATTCCCATCCACCACAATTAACAAACTTCAGACCTGGTTTACTCCGTGTGTGTTTTTGAGTTATCCGTCTAATCATCGTGGTTACAAATGCTTTGATTTATCCTTCAAGAAAATCATAATTAATCGTCATGTAATTTTTTATGAAATCCAATTTCCATTTACTAAAGTTCATACTCCCGCGCCTAGTTCGTATAATTTTTTAGATGATGGTATATCCCCGTATATTACTCATCATTTTACGGACATATCCCGCACCCAAAATCCTCCAGTGGGCTCACTGCCCGCTGGCCCCACTATTCCGTCGCAATTTCCAGTCATTGGATCAGTTCCAGCTAGGCCTGGCCAGTGGGCCGGGCTCGGGTCTGGCGGGGTCGGCTCCAGTCCCGTCCCGATCCCGTCGGAATCGGGTCGGGTCGGGGCGGGTTCCGCCGGGTTTCCTTTTCTTTTTTTTAAATAACATATGTTTAAAAAAAACTCAATAAACAAGACAATATAGTGTAATAAAAATATCTCAAGGCTGTTTTTGTGCCTCTTATATTATTTAATAGACATGATTTTTTTTGTAATACAAATACAATTGTCTAAATTGCAACTTTGTGGTATTGTCCAAAAGTTGCAAATTACATAATAAAATTGCAATTAAAAAAATTACATTTTCAAAAAAACATATTCTAATTGCTTGATAATTTCCTGTGGTTCTTCGGTTGGAATTGGTATTTGTTGGTCAAATTGATCCATGTCGCTTCCACTACCTTCGGATAAGATTTCGTTGTAGTTTTCGTCTTCTTCTTCGTTGATCTCCGGTTGACCGCACCTTCTCCGCTCCGCTAGTATCCAATCTCTCAATAATATTACAATTTCCAAGCTATCTCCGGCTAACGAGTGCCTATGGTCTCCTATTTGATATTTGCTGGCAGAAAAAGCGCTTTCAGACGCAGTTGATGACTCTTGAATGTTCAAAACATCTCGGGTCATCATTGAAAGTGTCGGAAAGGTCTTCTCATTCCCCCTCTAGTATTTTAGCAAGTCTTCATGTCCATCTTCATTGATAACTTCTTGGTACGGTACAGAATCCTGCAAAACAAAAATATACAACTCGCTAATTTGGTTAGTAGCGGTACGACCACACATTTTATTTCTGAGGCTTTCAATACTAGCCGCAGAAACAACATGTCTTTTGTGAGGTTGTGTTGAAGATGAAGAAGATGGTATGGAAGCCGGTAAGTTACTAGCAGTTTCTTGTTGGTAAAACCTATATATTTTTTTACATTGGTCTTCTACGCTAGACAACACTTCTTCTTTAGTTTGTTCAATAAGTGGTGGGTGATTTAGATTTTTGGGACTTGGAGGTGGTAGTACTTCTATACAATCGTAAATAGGTTCAATTAGTGATTTAGTACCATCTATTTTAATAGTCGGATTTAATACAACTCCAATAATATAAATAGCGGGAATAGGAATAAAATATTTTTTTATTTTGATAAACATTTTTTTAATAGTAGTCATATAAGCTGATTTTTCCATATATTCACTAAGTAATGAAAATATTAGAGTTATATAAAACAACATAGTTGAAATAGTAGGATAATATATACCGGAAAATTCTTTTGTTGCTTGAAAAAATTTCTCTAAAAATACAATAAGTTCGTAAATTTTTACCCAATCACTATCTACAACCATATCAGCTGAATTTTGATTATGAGAGTTAAAAAATAAAGTTATAGGTTTTCTATGGTCATAAGCAATAAGTAGTTGCTCGTATAAAGAATTCCACCTAGTGGATACTTCTTCTGGAATTTTTCTATAAGGTGGTTGGCAATCGTGACAATTTTTTTTATATTCTTTTCTTTGTTGTACTCTATTACTTTTAAAAATAAAGTTTATAGCAAATTGTATTTTACTAAGAATGTCTTGAAAAAGTGATAGATCATCCTTTACAATTAAGTTATATATATGGCACGCGCATTTTATATGAAAATGATCTGGAAAAGATGGAGTTAAACTATTTTTTAAAATTGTAATAGCGTAATTGTTAGAAGAAGCGTTATCTAATGTAATAGTCATAATTTTATCGGTTATTAAATAATAATGGCACACTTGATAAATATTTTCTGCAATAAAAGTACCAGCGTGCCTATCATCTATATATCTATACGCTAAGATACGTTTTTGCATAGACCATTTATAATCTATCCAATGACAAGTTACAATTAAATAATCATGGTCGTTAGTACTACGACCTATATCAGACGTGATAGATACTTTGCCATTAAAATGATATAATAAATAACGTAAATATTGTTGATATTCATGTGCGAATTTAAATATATCTCTCTTAACAGTTGATCTAGAAAAACCGTTAAAAGCAGGATTATATATATCTCTAATGTAATGAATAAAACCGGGAGATGAAGGAAATGAAAAAGGCAAACCCTCCACATCAACTAATTTTGATATTGCTTCCATATCTCTATGTTTATTGTATTTAGGGCCTACAATTTCCCCCGTCATAGGGTTAATTTGACCACAGATTTGGTCCGGACAATATCGGTTATGTGAACCTTGTCCCGATGGAGGCGGACGTTATGCACCGGTTTTGAAGCCTGGTATTGGGCATACCTAGCTGGATGAGCACTTACTACGTGCCTAATTAAACCCCCCGTCCCACCGTGACCTTTTTCAGTTTTAAATTTTAAAATATTTTTACAAATTTTATATATAGCTACCTGATTCTCTACGTCCCTATCAAAAAATGTCCATGCATCTGATTTTAATGGTCATTTTGCTGGACCTCGTCTCATACTAGGGGGAATAGGAGGCATTTCAGTTGAAGGTGCACTAGTGGGTGTGTTGTCATCAACATTAGTGGGTGTATCATCTAGATCATCGTCTAAATTAAAGTCTTCTTGAGTTTCAGAAAATAGCTCATCGTCTAAATCTAATGGTATTGTAGAAAAATATTGAGTATCAACAAAATCATCCTGTGTAGGAATAAGATGACTAGAAGAAGTACCCTTGCCCTGGTTGCCGCCCCTACTAGAAGAAGCACCCTTACCCTTAAACATACCTCTTAATCCTTTCATTTTAATTATGATAATAAATAATTAAAGATAATAAAATTAAGTGCGCTAAATAAAATAAACATACAATAATAATTTAATGACGGAACGAATGTACCAAACGCCGACGTAACGCCGACGTGTAATCGAGAGGTTGAAAATTGAAACTTTGCTCGATGGAAGATCCTCAAGCTAGTTGCCAACTTCACTCCCAATTCCCAAATGAATAAATAAAATTGAATATTTAGTAAACAATATAGACTTGTAGAGAGATATATTGAGAGATTAGAGAGATTGTAGGATGATTTGTGAAAAAGATGAAGAGAAAATGAGTTATTTATAGTTGAAAAATTGGGTTAAAGTGTAAATATAATAACTTATGGGTTAAAAATAAATTTTAAGGGGTAGGGGGGAGGCCAAAAATGGTCGTTGGTGCAACGACTATATTTGCAAAGGGGGGGCTCTCGGGCGGGATCGGGGGCGGGCTAGGGACGAGCTCGGGGCGGGGGGGCCTGGGGCGGGCGGGCCTGGGGCGGGCTCGGGTCTGGCGGGATGAGACATTGTCCCATCCCGAGTTCGAGTCCCGCTACCATTTTTTTTACTCGGGGTCGGGGTGGGACCGGGACGGGCTCGGAACGGGGTCGGGTCATCCCGGTCCACTGGCCAGCCTTAGTTCCAGTGATTGGGCCAGTCAAGCCCAATTCTGGAACTAGTCTAGTTGCTGCTTCAGTTTGCCAATTTGGGCCAGCAGGCCCACTACCTGCTGGCCAGTCCGTCCCGAGTCCAGCAAATTCCCAAAATTCTCTAAATTCTTCCTCGAGTCATAGACCGGTCACTCGTAGTCAGCAGGGTATTTTTATACCTAAAAGATATTTTAATTTACATTCTAATGTCTCTAAATCCCCCTTGTCCCGTAATCCTGTGTCTGCCTTAAACGACCCGAATTGGAAAATTGCTATGACTAATGAATATAATTCTCTTATTGATAATAAGACGTGGGAGTTGGTGCCCCGTCCATCTGGTCTTAATGTTATCAACTCTATGTGGATTTTTGCTCATAAGGAGAATTCAGATGGGTCATTTGCTCGACATAAGGAGCGGCTTGTGGGTGATGGTAAGACTCAACAGGTTGGGATAGATTATGGGAAGACGTTTAGTCTGGTGGTCAAGCCGGCTACCATTCACACTGTGCTTAGCTTGGCTCTTTCGAAGGCATGGCCTATTCATCAGTTGGATGTCAAAAATGCTTTCATACATGGTGATCTCAAGGAAACAATATATATGCATCAGCCGTTGGGGTTCAGGGATCCCCATCATCCTCATCATGTCTGTTTGTTGAAGAAGTCATTATATGGGCTTGAGCAGTCTCCACGGGCCTGGTATACGAGGTTTGTTGACTATGTTTCGATATTTGGGTTCACTCACAGCAGGTCAGATAATTCCTTGTTCATCTACCGTCGTGGTTCATCCTTGGCCTACATTCTGTTGTATGTGGATGATATCATTTTGATGGCCTCTTCTGATGCCTTACGCCAGTCTATCATGACCATGCTCAGCTCTGAGTTTGCTATGAAAGACTTAGGGCCCTTGAGTTATTTTTTGGGGATTGACGTCAAGCGTCATTCAGATGGTTTGTTTTTGTCTCAACGAAAGTATGCAGCTGAGATCATCGAGAGGGCTGAGATATCATTCTGTAAGTCCACTTCTACTCCAGTTGATGCAAAGCCCAAGCTTAGTGCCGCGACCGGCGTCCCTTACGATGATCCGACCAGCTATCGCAGTCTTCAGGGGCCCTTCAGTATCTTACCTTTACTAGACCGGATATTACGTATGCTGTCCAGCATGTGTGTTTATTCATGCATGATCCCAGAATTGAGCACATGAATGCACTCAAATGCATCATTCGATATATTCAGGGTACACTGGACTATGGTTTGCATTTGTATCCTTCATCGACATCCACACTTGTCTCATACACAGATGCTGATTGGGGTTGGTGTCCAGACACCAGACGGTCTACGTCGGGCTACTGTATGTTTCTTGGTAACAACTTGGTCTCCTGGTCTGCAAAGCGTTAGACGACTCTATCCCGCTCAAGTGTCGAGGCTGAATATCGAGGGGTAGCCAATGTGCTCTCAGAATCATGTTGGTTACGGAATTTGATTTTAGAGCTTCATTGTCAATCAAAAGGCAACCTTGGTCTATTGCGATAATATTAGTGTCATTTACCTTTCGGATAATCCAGTTCAGTACCAATGCACTAAACATATCGAGATGTACATCCACTTTGTCCGTTAAAAGATTGCCCGGGGTCAGGTACGCGTCTGTCATGTCCCGTCAAGATATTAGATTGCAGACATCTTTACAAAGGGTCTTCCCTCGGTCATTTTTGAAGATTTTAGACGGACTTCGGCGTTGAAGACCGCCCACTATGCATCGAGGGGTGGGGGGTGGGGGGTGGGGGTGGGGGTGTTAAACAAGATATATACCCGTGATATACACTTGGTATACATAGTGTATATCACGGGCATATTGGGCTGAAAGCAGTGTTACGAACTGGCCCATCACGGGCAGTGAAGAGTGGCCCATCACGGGCTGTATATTAGGAGTATATATTAGGAATGTATATTGATGTAATATTGTAGTGTAAAGGTTACCTTAATTAGTCTTGTACACTTACCATAATTGTATAGTTAGAATTATGGTAGAATAAGGTTTTAGAAATATAGTAGGAATAAAATTCTCCTATTTGTAACTTGTATATATACCTTTCAATTAATGAAAATAATCAAGGGGATTATTTCTTTCAGTTGATTTACAGTTTATTGTAATATTTAGTTTATCATTGCTTACCTCAATATCCAAGTCACTAGGTGTCAATAATGATGAGAATTGTTAAATCATTCATATTAGGTACAACCCCTATCCAACATTTGGAATTGTATTCATAATCTCTTTTGAGAGAAATCACAGCAAAACTCCAAGTTAAGAACAACTAAGAATAGGATTCAATTTGGAAAGATATATATGTAGCCTTTCTAAATTCCTAATTAAGGTTAGTGTTGCATGTCTTCTCATTCAAAGAAATGCTTTATCCTCCAAGTGTTTGTCAAATTAAATTCTACTGTTTGATCATATGAACTCAATCTTCCGATCAATATGCTGATTAATGACATAATCCCTTAGTAGGGCATGGATCATATATAGGAAATTCATTCCGGTCAATATAACATTATTTCAGCTTCATCTACGGATCTACCAGCTGCTGATATTGCTACGTACATATATAGTGCGTATTCTAATTAATATTGTCTCTTCACGGTCTTGAGGCTCTTCCAAAGTTTCACTCTTTGTCCGAGGGGTAGTAGTTTTGGTTTTAGAAGTTAGTGTTTTGCCCATGTTGATCTTCTCAATTCACCTTTAAGCCTAAAATTAAGCTCGAGGACTGATGACATATTGACAATGCAAACACGCACAAACGCCCTCAAATGCAAAAAGGCTAATTAAGATATTGCAGTAGGGTGCCTATTCTTCTTTCCACGTAAACATGTAATACAATATTCTTTTATTAATTATATTAATTGTATATTTTCTATTAGGTAGAATTATAATCCTTTCGTAATTAGATTAATTAGTTACCTAGTTTGTATCAAAGTAAATATTCTTGTAACCTTATATGTCTTGTAAATCATTCATCAATAAAATCAAGGAACGTATTCCTTTATGGTATCAATAGCCTAAAACTACAAATCCTACCCTAGCCGCCGATACACCTTCTCGACCGTCACATTTTTTTCCACATCGTAACCCTAGCCGCCGACCTCTCTCGGCCGCCCCCTCTTTTCCCCCACGACGGAACCCTAGTTTTTTCGGCCATTCTCCCTCCCTCTTCCTCCTAAATTTCCTTTTCCATGGCTGACAAAATCAAATTTCACCCGGCACTTACCGTAAACAACATTAAAAACTTCATCCCTATGATTCTTGAGATGGAAAAAGGTCAATACTCCTAGTGGGCAGAGTTTTTTAAGATCCATTGTCTTGTTTACGAAGTTGTTGACCACATCATCCCTCCAACGCCGAAGTCCACAGATGTACCATCAGCTTCGACTTCTGATGATGCACTCTAGTCTCGTTTGGATGCAGCCATCCTCTAGTAGATATACGGAATGATATGATCTATTGCATACCATCATTGAGACCGATGCCACTGCCCGCCAAACGTGGGAACATTTGGACAGTATTTTCCATGACAACAAAACACAACGAGCGTTATACCTTGAAAATCAGTTCAAGGACGTTCATCAAGACAGTTTCCCAAACGTGTCTGTCTATTGTCAAGAACTCAATATGCTTGCCGACCAACTCTCCAACGTCGGCGCACCAGTTACTAATCAACGATTAGTCATGCAACTTATTGCAGGTTTGAACAAATCATATGACGGCGTTGCCACCATCCTTCAGCAATGCACACCGTTACCTCCGTTTCATGAGGCACATGTGAAGCTCATCCTTAAGAAAACTCATAAAATCAAGCGCAGCACCACTCGGGCCAGCATTGCCGACGCCGCCCTCACCACCACCGTCGGGCCCTCCGCCGACGGCAGTGCCTCTCGGTTCGGCAACCAGAACTGTTGGCCAAAGGACCCGCAACAGTCCACTTCCTCCCATAACAACTGTCGGAGTAGGCAGTCCAGCAAGGGCCTCAGCGGAATAAATTCTGGCAACAACGGCGGCGTGAAGGGGCAGTCCTCGCCGGTCGAAAACAGCTAGCAACAACCGCGACAGTGGCAACAATCTCTACGGTAGGCCGTGTGGGCCCCACTATCATAGGCCTCCCATCATTGCCCGTATACGACATCCTGGTGGACTCCACCTCAAAACCGACAGGCCCAACCTGGTATACTTAGCCCATATCCACAACAGGCCTACAGAACACAGGCCCCCCGCCATTGACTTATGCACCGACTGACATTGAGGCAACTATGAGCACAATGTCACTCAAAAACTCTAGACGAAAATTGGTATATGGACACATGCGCCACATCTCACATGACGGCATCACAAGGTACTCGCTCATCTTATTCCAATTTGAGTAATTTAAATCAGAATATTATTGTTGGTAGTGGACAAGACATTCCCATCCGTGGTTATGGTCATTACTCCCTATCCCCACCACATCCACTACTAATCTTAAAAAGTGTCCTATATGCCCTAAACTCATTAAGAATCTAACCTCCGTGTGACATTTCACAACTGACAATTGGGTTTCCCTTGACTTTGATTATTTTGGTTTTACTGTAAAGGATTTTATGACAAGGGAGACGAATAATGGAATGTGATAGCACCAGAGATCTCTACCTTATTTCAAACGCCGTCAACAATCCAACCTCAGTTCCCTGAACCTTTGCTGCTCTTTCGTCTTCCTTATGACATTCTAGATTAGGACATCCGGGAGACTATGTTTTACGATCCCTTAGGAAAAATAATTTTATTAATTGCAACTGTATTTCTAGGACTCCTATATGAGAACCTTGTATTTTTGGAAAACATGTCAAACTACCATTTTCTGCATTCATAAATTATACTTTAATGCCTTTTGATATCATACATAGTGATTTGTGGACATCTCCCATTTTGAGTAAGACTGACCATCGATATTATGTGTTGTTTTTGGACAATTATTCCAACTTTCTATGGACTTTTCCAATTGGAAATAAATCTCAGGTCTACCCCATTTTTTCTTCATTTAGTGCTTTCGTAAAAACACAATTTGAAAAGAGCATTAAATATTTTCAATGTGACAATGGCAGGTAATTCGATAATAACCAATTCAAACAGTTTTGCTCCAAAAATGGTCTTACCTTTCGTTTTTCCTACCCTCACACATCCTCCCAAAATGATAAAGTCGAACGAAAAATCTGAATCATAAACAACCTCATTCGTGCCCTACTTGCTCACGCCTCAATTCCCCATCAATTCTGGCATTACGCACTCTTCATTGCCACCTATCTCCTAAACATAATCCCAAACAATTCTCTAGCTCAACAGTCGTCCACCCAAGTTCTGTTTCGTAGGAACCCCTTCTACCAACACTTGCATATTTTTGGATGTCTTTGTTACCCTCTCCATTCGACCACTCACAAACTCCAATCCCGATATTTCCCGTGTGTGTTTCTGGGTTACCCTACCAATTATCGTGGTTACTTGTGCTATGACTTGTAGAGCCGTAAAATTATTATTTCACGTCATGTCATATTTGATGAGTCTCAATTTCACTTTGCCTCTCTACACTCGCCACCTCGACATTCCTACGACTTTCTAGATGATGGCCTAAACCCTCTTCTAATTCACCATTTACATAGTCTGCCATCCTAGACCTCGGCACCCACCACCACCTCAAACAATCCGGGACTAGCTGCCCACCCGGTTCTGCCGATGATGGACCGAAACAGCCCACCTCTCGGCAAACTGAGGTTCGGCCATCCAGTACCGTCACCCCTGCCCTTCCTCCTCTTCTTGGCAGTCCCGCGATAAACCCCCCTCCTGTACCGTGTCTTGAGACACACTCTCGGACCATGGAAACCCATGCCATTCACGAAATTCATAAACTTAAACGTTTGTTTAACCTTTCCGTTTCAGTTTGTCCCTTCTATGTCCCTCGTAACCCAAATGATGCCTTGTCCGACCCTAATTAGAAATCCTCAATGATTGACGAATATAATGCTTTTATTGATAATAAGACGTGGGACCTAGTACCCCATCCACCTGATGCTAACATTATTCATTCTATGTGAATTTTTAGACATAAAAAGATATCTGACAGTTCTTTTGAGAGGTACAAGGCTCGTCTTATAGGTGATGACATGTCTCAACATGTGGGAGTGGACTTTAGCCCAGTCATAAAGCCTGCAACCATTTGGATCGTCCTCAGCATTGACATATCCAAGTCTTGGCTCATTCATCAGCTTGATGTCAAGAATGCCTTCTTACATGGGGATCTTCATGGAACGATATATATGCATCATCCTATGGGTTTCAAGGATCCTATTCATTCGGATTATGTGTGTCTGTTGCGGAAATCGCTCTATGGACTGAAACAGACTCCTTGAGCATGGTACCAGTGGTTCACCGATTATATTTCCTCTATCAGTTTTTCACACAGTAGATCCGATCATTCCTGGTTCATCTACAACAAGGGTACATACATGGCTTACCTATTATTATATATTGATGACATCATTCTCACCCCATTATCTGATGCTCTCCGCCGGTCCATTATGTCTCTCATTTCCTCTGAGTTTGCTATGAAAGATCTGGGCCCTCTAAGTTATTTCTTGGGCATCTCTGTCACTTGACATTCTGGTGGCCTATTTCTATGTCAGAAGAAGTACGCCGAAGAGATCACTGACCGTGCAGGCATGACATCATGCAAAACATCTCACACGCCTATAGACACCAATTCCAAGCTCAGCGTTGATTCTGGCCCTTCATATTCAGACCCGACTTACTATCGTAGTCTAGCTGGGGCCCTGCAGTACCTCACATTCATGAGACCAGACATATCCTATGTCGTGCAACAAATCTGCTTGCACAGTTTGACGGAAGCACACATGCATGCCCTCAAACGTATTTTACGATATGTTCAAGGTACACTCACTTCGGATTACATCTATACAAGTCTTCGCTCACTGGTCTCACTGCCTATTCTAATATTGACTGAGGTGGATATCCTGACACCCTACTCTCCACGTCTGGTTATTGCGTTTTCCTCGGAGATAACCTATTATCTTGGTCTTTCAAAAGGCAACCTACACTATCCAGATCCAATGCAAAAGCAGAATACAGAGGTGTTGCCAACGTCGTCTTTGAGTCTTGTTGGATCCGTAACCTTATACTTGAGCTTCATTGCCCGATTCAAACGGCAACACTGGTCTACTGCGATAATATTAGTGCGATATATCTTTCCGGCAATCCCGTCCAATATCAATGCACTAAACACATTGAAATTGACATTTATTTCGTTCGCAAGAAAGTGGTTCGTGGTCAAGTTCGTGTCCTTCATGTTCCTTCCAGATATCAGATTGCCGACATCTTTACCAAAGAATTTTCGCACATACTATTTGATGATTTTCGAGTCTGTGTCAGTATTCGAGAACCTCTCGCTTCGACTGCGAGAGTGTAATAAAATATTTTCCAATATTTTTTTATTAATTATATATCTCTTATTTTAGGTAAAATTATAATTCTTTTATAATTAAATTACTTAATTATCTAATTTATATCAAATTAAATATTCTTATAACTTTATATATATATTATAAATTACTTATTAATAAAATTAAGAAATATATACTTGGGAAACATGAGTAACACTGAAAAACGTATTTAGTCGTCTTTACTGCATCATTTAGTTTGCAGAGAGACAGCCAGCATGCTTTGAAGACATACACGCGTAGCATGCTTTTTATCTCTCATACACAACATCCTCCGTTCACCAGAAGCTCTATACGCGTGTGCAGGTTCTTGCATAAGCCTAACGCTTCCCCTTTCAGAACCCCACCACGTCATCCCCTCTTCCTTCTCTACGCCCTTTTTCTCGACTCCCATGGTTAAAGCCGGATCTACGTAACTTTTCGACACCGACTCTTATGGTTAAAGGCGGATCTAAACTAGCGTTTGATCATATATTTCAAAAAAAAATTAAAAACTTGATTGACTGAGGTTTTTAAGTTTTCAAGATGTGTTTGATCATAATTTTTTAAAATATATTTCACTTTTTTGTTTAAAAAATATGAAACATTACTTTTATCAAACTATCAAGATATACAACCATACAAAGCATACATACTTGGTAATCTCAAATTATGCAAAACACAATATTTTAATAAAAATTTCATTAAAACCATGCTAGTATCAGAAAATCCATACCCAACCAATCAAATATTTAAAGCTGATGACGACTTTATATATGTCCATTAAATTGAATTAAATTAATTACTCAAACCGATATTGACTTAAACTGTTAAAAGTAAGAAAAAAATAAAAATCGTAATAATTTCCACCATTTTCTCAGTCATAAGGAAAAAGTAAATTTCCTCCTTATTTTTCTGCAGCTATAGTTCAATTCAAACCTAATACTATAACATATTCTAATATAAAAGTTAAAAAACGCCAATTTAATTTTATAATAACAATATAAGGCCTAATAATTTTTTTCACGATTCATAAAATAAAATTGTACGGAATTACACTAGAGTTCATTTTTCTCACAAGCCAACACTATAATTTTCACAGCTATAATTTCTACTCTAATAGACACTATAAACAAAAGAACAATCTCCGATTCAATCAATTAACATGAATCTCCAATATATGGGAATTTTTTTTTATATAATATAAAAAATTAGGCTAATTTTTAAAAGTTTTGAAAAGGCTAAAACACATATTTGAGCCAGGATTTGAGATTTGAAGATTTATTTTCAAAATCTGTCAATTTTTTATGGTCAAATAAAAATTTTAAAAAAATATTTTCAAAATTTACCTCCAAAATCTATGGCCAAACGGGAACACCCGCTAACTCTTTTCCAAATTAGTTGTAGCCTTTTTATTTTACATGTACTTTGAAAAATATTACTTCATTCGTCTCAAAGAGTTGACCAGTTTGAAGAGTCAACCGCCTTTTTTTATTATGATTTTTCTCCAACTTTTTTCACATATTATTAATTATGCAGACTTCTATTTTCTCCGTTTAAAAAATTTGTCTTATTTTTCTTATTAATTTATCCCAAAAAGATTGACACATTTTTATATTTATAAATAATTTAATTTTATGAGATGATTTATAGCCACACATATATCTAAGACTTGTTTTGGATCACACATTTCAAAAGTCTTCCTTTATTTCTTAAACTTCGTGCTAAGTCAAACTAAGACAATATTTCTAGGACAGACGGAGTAGTATTTTTTATGTAGTTTTCAAATATGTAAATACAACAACAACAACAACAACAACATACCCAGTGCAATCCCACAACGTGGGTCTGTGGAGGGTAGAGTGTACGCAGACCGTATCTTGGTAGGTAGAGCGGCTGTTTTCGAGAGACCCTCGGCTCAGGACAAGGAAAGCAGAAAAAATAGTCAGCCTCGGTAAAAAAAAAATTTAAAAATTTAAAGCAAAATAAAAATGCTGACAGCAAACGCGAATATGCCATAATAGCGTATCCTGAAAAGGAAAAGAAAAAGAAGAAAGAAGCAGTAACTAACACAGATAAATGAGATAAATCAAGTACATTAAAGAACACATACCAATAGAAATAAAACTACAGAAGGCCATAAAGCAATACTACGCCTATTCTTATGATATGCTAAGTGGGCATACAGTAATAACACTACAGCTACCCGTTTGTAGGCGTAAGTAGGACTACACTTGACTACCTACTACCCCATCTACCCTAATATGTGTCCTCCACAACCCCCTCTCTAAGGTCATGTCCTCAGTAAGTTGCGTCTGCTCCATATCCGTCTAATTACCTCTCCTCAATATTTCTTCGGCCTACCTCTACCCCTCATGAACCCGTCCATAGCCAACCTCTCACACATCCACACTGGGGCATTTGTGTCTCTCCTCCGCACATGTCCAAACCATCTCAACCTCCCTTCCCGTATCTTATCCTCCACCGATGCCACTTCTACTCTGCCCCTGATATCATCATTTCTAATCATATCCCTCCTTGTATGCCCACACACCCATCTCAACATCATTATCTCTGCCACTCTCATCCTTTGGGTGTGCGACGTCTTGAGTGACTAACACTCTGCCCCATACAACATAGTCGGTCTAACCACCGCCCTATAAAACTTACCTTTCAATTTTGGTAGCACCTTTTTGTCGCACAAGACTCCAGATGCAAGTCTTCATTTCATCTACCCTGCCCCAATATGATGTGTGACATCGTCATCAATCTCTCATTCCCTTGGATAATCGACCCGAGGTACTTGAAGCTTCCTCTCTTCGGAATGACCTGAGTCTCAAGCCTCACCTCCTCGCCTGTCTCATGGTCACTCCCGTCGCTGAACTTGCACTCCAAGTATTCTGTCGTGGTCCTACTCAGCCTGAACCCTTTAGACTCCTGAGTCTGTTTCCAAGCCTCCAGCTTAGCGTTCACCCCGCTGCGAGTCTCATCAATCAGGACTATGTCATCTGCGAATAACATACACCATGGCACCTCCCCTTGAATTCATCGCGTCAGTCCATCCATCACCAAGGTGAATAAGAAAGGGCTAAAAATTAATCCCTGGTGCAGCCCCATTGTCACAGGAAAGTGCTCCGACTCTCTTCTCATTGTCCGTACCCTAGTCTTCGCTCCATCATACATATATTTGATCACCCTAGTGTATGCCACAAGTACACCTTTAGCCTCCAAACATATCCAGAGAACCTCTCTAGGGACTTTATCGTATGCCTTCTCGAGGTCGATGAAAACCATATGTAAGTCTCTCTTCCTCTCCCTATACAGCTCCACCAACCTCTGGTATGAATCCAAACTGGTTCTCGGAAATAGACATGCCTCTTCTCACCCTCATCTCCACGATCCTTTACCAAACTTTCATAGTGTGGCTCAGCATCTTGATACCCCTGTAGTTGTTGCAACTCTGATTATCATCTTTGTTCTTGTTCTTGTACAAAGGAACCATTGCTCCACCTTCATTCTTCAGGAATTCTCGCCGTCTTAAAAATGACGTTCAACAACTCAGTCAGTCACTCCAAGCCTGCCCTACCTGCGCTCTTCCAAAATTCAACTGGATCTCATCAGGCCCGGTCGCTCGTCCCCCCCCCTTCCCCACATCCTGCGAACAACACCCTTAACCTTCTCAATCTTAATGCTTCTACAGTACCAAATATCCCGGTACCCACTAGATCGCTCTAGATCTCCCAACACAATGTCTCCATCTCATTTTTCGTTCAGGAGTTTATGAAAGTAAGACTGACACATCTGCATAATATGTGCGTCCTCTACTAGTACTTTGACGTCCTCATCCTTGATGCACCTCACGTGATCTAAGTCACGGGCCCTCCTCTCCCTCGTCTTGGCTAGTCTGTACAACTTTTTATCCCCGTCATTTTCTTCTAATTTCGCGTATAGGCGTTCAAAAGTCGTTGTTTTCACCGTCGTGACCGCTAGCTTTGCCTCCTTCCTCGCTATCTTATACAATTCTCTATTTGTCCATTTCTCCACCTCGTCTTTGCTTTCTACCAATTTTGTATACGCCATTTTCTTCGCATCTACCTTCTCTTGAACTTACCATTCCACCACCAGTCCCCTCGATGCCCACCGCAGCTACCCCGCGAGACCCCTAACATTTCTCTAGCCACCTTCGGATGCAACTGGCCATTTTGACCCACATATTGGTCGCGTCCCCACTACTCCCCCAAGCCCACTTGGCCGTCAACCTCTCCCCTATCTCCTTTGCACTAGCCATGGTCAAACTCTCCTATTTGATTCTCAACCTGTCATCCACAACCCTTCTCTTCTTCTCCATCTTGATCTCCAAATCCATCACCAAAAGCTTATGTTAGGTTGTAAGACACTCCTTTGGAATAACCTTGCAGTCTTTACAAAGACCGTTGTCAACCTTCCTAAGGAGCAAAAAGTCTATCTGAGTCTTAGCCACCGAACTACATAAAGTCACCAAGTGCTTCTCCTTCTTCAGGAACCTTGAATTGGTTATCACTAACCCAAAAGCTCTAGCGAACTCCAAAAGTGAGACGCCTCCCCGATTCATGTCCCTGAGGCCAAAGCCTCCATGCACGTCGTCGTAGCCCCTCAGAAGTGACTCGATATGTCCATTGAAATCCCCTCTCATAAATAACTTCTCAGTGGGTGGCACACTTGCCACCACCTTGTCCAAATCCTCCCAAAAGTGCCTCTTCTCCTCCTCGGCCAAGCCCGTCTACAACGCGTAAGCGCTAATAATGTTCATAGTGGACCCTCCAACTACCAATTTAATTGTCATCATCCTATCGTTGACCCTCTTAACCTCTACCACTTGATCCCTTAGCTCGCTGCCTACCAAAATGTCTACCTCATTCCTATACCCCGACCAACCCGAGAACCATAACTTATACTCGTCCACCTCCTTAGCATTAGGTCCTACCCATTTGGTCTCCTGGACACATACTATATTAATCATTCTCTCCTTAAGAATATTAACTAGCTCTATGGACTTCCATGTTAAAGTTCCAACGTTCCAAGACCCTATTCTCAGCCTAGCATCTCCCCTACCCTGCTTACCCCTAACCCTCGCCCCCGTCCCCAATCGAGAACATGACCCTTGTCTACCATCAGTCGTCAAAGCCACTACAGCAGATATAGACTACTCAGTTATATACTCTAAATCAAGCATAAATCAATGCGAAACACATAAATCAACGCGACAAACACAAATTAACAAGAATCTAGGTGCAAGTCTAGCCACTACAAAAAAACTGATATAGCTAAGGAAAAGATTAGTAACGGCAAGAATGTAAAGTTAATATACAATATAATAAAGCAGGCAAAATTTAACTACGAAGGTAAGGACAAAGAATGAATACGGGCACCTGGAGATACCAACTCCAGGTGAATCTGACATGCTCGTTGCCAAAAATCATTGTACAGTTGTGCAAATGTCTGTCTTCTGTCGGAAAATTCTTGTTCACCGCCGAAAGTTACTGTTTACTGCCGAAAACTTGTGTAACTATGTAAACCTGTTCGAAACCCACTGTAGGGTTTCTGTTTTGAGCCTAAGGACCCGAAGAACCTGGTCTTCTTCGTGAGAGAAAAACAAAAAGTCCAATAGAAATATGGGTACTAAAACAGAATAAAAACCAGCAAGCAAGAATCAAGATGTGAATAAAAATATGAGTACTAAAACTGAATACACTAGTATGCAATGATAGAATAAACCAACAGGTGAACCACGGATAAGAATCGCACAACAAATACTGGAACTAACTAGAATTCTACTGTAAATGATGTGCAAAAATTTAAATACAGTAAAGGCTGAGAGAGAATCTGTTTCGCGCTTGAGAACAACACAAAAACCTGATTTTCGTCGTCGCCGGAGACTGCCAGAGGTTGCCGGAGTTCGTTGTTGGGTGGTGGTGGTCTCTGATGTTCCTTTCTAGCCAGATCTATTCGCCGGAGGTAACGGGTGGTCGGAACCCTAGAGGGTTGATAGTTGAGGGCAGTGATGTGAAGAACCTGGCCGCCGGTGGTGGGTGGAGAGATAGAGAAAGAATAGCAAGGGGGAAGGGAACAAAGAATAGAGAGAACAGATCTGCGTACCTAGTCGCCGGTGAACGGAGGACGGAGCCGCTTCGACAGTCACTGGTGGTGCTGCATCTGTGTTTGGGGTGGGGGGTGTTTGTTACCGTTAGTGCGTGAGAAAGATAAAATATTCGAATAACCTATATTTGAAACTAAGACAAAAAAAGAGTTGTTTGACCCAGAAAACTTATCAACACTCATATAAATTGAGACCGAGGAAGTAATTAAGATGAATATTTGACCTACTTTACCCTATTTATGTTTAAGTTATAATTTCTCTCCATTAAATGTTTACTATATTTATATGTCATCGTTAATGATAAAATTCTATTAAGGATAAAATGAAGAAAAATGATTAATTATGTTTTAAACTTCTAAAATAATAAATAATTTGAGATAATTATTTTTAATAATCACATTTAATTTGACACGAAGGAAGTAAATGGTTTGAGCTAAATTTGAATGGGTCAAAGGTTGACTTAATAGTTGTGGAAAAAATATATTGACTTAATAAATGGATGAATTATATTAAAATGATTTTAAAAAGTAGGTCATAACTCAATCTGTTTAATTTTATTAAATTTTACTTTTCGTTAGTTTTTTTATAATTTTTTAAGCACAATACTTTCTTTGTCTCAATTTAGATGAACTTATCCGTTTTTCAAGAGTAAAACAAAAAAAAGAATTATTTGTATGTCCTACAAATATTGTTATAAATTAGTGGTAATTATTGTGACTTGTAATGTACTCCTACTTCTTATGTTATTTATGAATATGTAAATTATTTTGTAACAAATATAAGGATGTCTGTATTCAATGTCAAAATAAAAAGTTTGACTCTCGAAATTCGAATTTTATCACATAAAATGGGATGAGAGAATAACTTTTCTTTATTATGACTATACATACCAAATTAAAGGAAAAATCTCTTTTTAAAAATATTTTAACACAATTTTTCATGAATCAGTTTGAACATCATATCGACACAATTTCTAAATGAACTGAATTAGGCAATTAAATAAAATGATTCAATTGACCTGCTCAAATTCAATATATTGAAAAGTTATATTCTTATGAGTTAATTTTATCACCTCCAATTTGAGCAGATCGTAGGTAACATATTGCAACAAAGTCGAGAATTACTCACTCTGTCCTATTTGTGGTCCTATTTTATTTTTTATTGAAAGAAATATTCCTTCCGTATCAATAGATGTGAATCAATTTAATTGAGTACATATATTTTAAAATATAATATTTGATTTTCAACATGAAATAATTGTTCTAAAACTAGCTAGTTACGAACGGGCAAGTTTTTCAGTTTTGGTTCAAAGTCTTAAATATGGTTATGAATACGAAATGGAGAGTCAGAGATTAATTAAACCATGTCACAGCGAACTTAGATATCTGCCATTGCCTAATGCAAAGAAATACTAATTCTATATTTCTCCGCCATTCTCTTTCCATTTGTCATGCCAAGCTGCCAACAATCCAAATTCCTCACCTTTAATTCACTTTTCACTACGCAAATCCAATTTACATGTGATCTTTAGGTGACTAAATCTAAATTATGAGTTGGGTACAACTGTACAAGGTAGTTGCACCAGCAAAGGAATTTGACTTAACCAAATTAGGCTTCTTGAATTGATGTATTACTCACTGTATTTCAATTTATGTGTTTTATGTTTGTTACAAAAAATATCATCTTTTCACATTTAGTAAATTAAATAACACAAAATAAAACAAATATTACTAATAAAATTGTTAGCCAGTTGTTCCGGTGAAATTAAATTACTTTGGGGTCGTTTGGTAGAGCTCATTAAAAAAAATATATGTATTAGCTTTGGTATTACTAATCCCTTGTTTGATGCATTTTTTCAACTTATGTATAATTAACACTTGTATTACTTATACACCCTATTTAGTATTGTCCCACGTATAGTTTATACATAGCAAACTATGGTATTATCAATACCAATATTATTAATACATGCATTAGCTTAGTTAAAGACAAAATTACCCTTTGAAATTTTATGCTGGATTAAAATATATTATTATTTTATTGCAAGTTTTGAAACTGGCAGGATGATTAAATCATGAAAAAAAAATTGTTGTCAAAATGTCGGTGATGATTTAGTTCTGTTTTAAGTTGGTATTTGATTCCCTTTTCCCCTTTAAACGTCGGGATATATTTGAGTATTAGCTGCTTATGTTTAATAATTGATCTTACCAAATTACCAAAGCTTTCAAATTGTTATGTATTTGAATGCTCACTGACGTCTGGACAAGTTTATGCCAAATATTGTTGGAAATTTACCAATGTGAAATTAAGTTTATCCCATTATTTATAACTCGAATAATTGGGGCCTCGCACGTCTGAAACGTCGTTTTCACACACGTGCACTCGTAGTTCCAAGTATCGTAAATTTCATTAGTGAAAGAGATATTGGTAAACGAAGGAAGGATTGTGCAAAGTGTAAGATGGTATGGGTCGGGAAGGGCCACGGCGCCACCCAGACGGAATTCCAAAAGTTTGGTTGAATAACAAGTGTTCCACGTTGGTAAACGAAGGAAGGATTGTGCAAAGTGTAAGATGGTATGGGTCGGGAAGGGCCACGACGCCACCCAGACGGAATTCCAAAAGTTTGGTTGATTATGGAGATTTTGGAGCATTAAAATGACAATTTTTCCTCTATAAATCAGTCATTTTTTTGATGCATTAATTGGTGAATTAAAGGGCCATTGCATGAGCACTTGAAGAGACCATTCTTACACTACTATAAATTCAGGCATTTGGCTCAATTCTACACACATTTTCCAAGAACAACAATTTTGAAATTCTTGTTGCAAATCCTCTCATCTTAACAATCTTTTGTTATTTGTTTTCTTCGCTAGGATTACTTGTGTTTGCTTTGCACAAATGATAGTTTGTTGTTTTATTTTGGGAGACTATTGCCCGTTAACGTAAAAACATATATACGGGGCAATCTTGCCTTAAAGACAGAGTGTCATCACTCGACTCAGCACATTTGTAACACTTTCAGATTTAGTAAGTCTTGATTTCATGTTATCAAGATTCAAAGAGCTTTCTGCAAATTGGTATAAAGATTCAAGAATGATTCAAGAACTCAAAAGGTTGTTGTGACAATTCTTATTTACTACAAGCTTGTTGCTATTGTAATCTTTATGGTTTATCATTTCGAAGCACTTGTAATAGTTATTTACTATTCCCGTAATGCTTTAGCTCCAACAATTTTAAGACAAGATTGTATTAGTGTTCAAAAGATGTCGGTCAACAGTTGTGTGACCAAATCTGGCTATGGTTGTGGTTTTCTGGTTGAAGACAATTCCATTAACAGTTCTATTGGCAGAAACAGTGTTACCGCTCCTGAGAGTGGTGGAAGCAAGCGCCCACGAGAGGTTGAGGATGTCAACTGCAACAAGAGGAGAAGACTGAAGATGTTGTTCTATCTTGTAGCAGAAGGCCTATATCTGTCCCAGACAAAGGATCTGAATTATGGTAAGAAGGAAATGGACACTCAATCTGACCGAAGTGGGCCAGAATCCAAAAGGTCTAAGTTAATTATCCTCCCTTGTTTATAATGTGTTTAGATAACATCTGAATAAAAGTGTGTAAATCAAGACTAGGAATATGAAAATGTTTTCATTAAAAACTTATATTCCCTACACTCTAAAATCAGAAATTGAATCTATATCCTTCCATGTTAAAGATTGGGCTGGAAAACAAAACTTAAAAGATTCATTCTTTTGGGTGTAATTATTAAAAGTGTGTAAAGTATGTTCGCACATACGAAGGAGAGATATCCACTAACTGTGCAAAAACTGTTATCACTCTTAAGAAAGCGCTAGAAATTGTCTGGGCACCAATCTCAAGGAAAGAAAACTAAGAGATAATGACTTATCTTAAGACGTTGAACATGTCACACTATATGATAGAAGATCCTTCATTTGATAGGATGGTATTTGACACTCAGTTGTACAAAGCCTACGGACGACTGGAGTGGGCCAGAGTTTCCAGGTCTTAAATGATCTGAAGGCCAAAAGAAAGGCAGAAAGAAATTGGACACTCAGTCTGCCAAAGCAACTGCAGTGGGCCGGAGTATCCATATCACATATGATCCGGTTATGCCCTAACCACGAGCAAGAGGTTGTTCATATGAAGCAATCCCACCTCTAAAGTAGAAGGGGTTGGAAATGTTGTTCTTAAAAAGGACTTTATGGAATGGGATCACTCTAAAAAGAGGTGATACATGTCCCAAACTTGGTTTCAGGGACGCTGTTGGTCAAGCTGGTTTGAGACTAGTCCAACAGGTCTGTAATAACTAAGAATGGTACAATATGTTTGTAGCCAAATGAATGATATATTTGTAATCCGTGCATCTATGCCATCATAGATTAAGACACGTTAAATAGAAAGTCATTCAAAAGCTAACTAAGTTGAGATTGTTATCTTCTGTCGACATAAACCCTCAAAATGAATGTGAGGTGGGCGAAGAGGCAAAATCCCCTTTCCATTCCGTCAAAGGAATAACGAAAGAAACACTGCTCCTCTAGAACTTAGTCACACCTACATGGGTGATTTGAAGTTTGTACAAAATAGAGGGGGGAGACAATTACTTTGTGACTTTCATTGACGATGGTACAACGTATTGCATCCTTTGTTTGTTGAAAAGCAAAGATGAAGCTATTGAAGCGGATAAGCGCTACAAAGCAGAAGTTGAAAATCAACTAAGCCTGCGGATTGAGGAATTTGTAGTGATAGAGAAAGATAATGTGAAGCATCGTTCATCAAACAACTGCCCCTTACTCACCTCAGTCTAACGGTGTTAGCCAAACGCAAAGTCGTACACCCAAAATATGTGGGGTTGTTAGGCAAATGTCGAAGTGCCTAAGCCAAAGCAGCTCAAGATTGAGCCTAAGACTATAGATTGCATTTTCATCGGATATGCAAATAACAATAATGCTTATCGCTTCTTAGTTCATAAGTCAGATATTCCAGATATCCACGGGGGTACAATTATAGAATAAAAAAATGCTCAATTCTTTGTGGATACCTTTCCTAGAAAGGAAAGAGGCGCAACTTCTCGCAAACGAAGTTATGAACAGAGCTCATGGCCGATAAGAATCAGGAGTGCCTAACTATCCGGATCTAGACGGTTCAAATCTAGCGGACTCCGAAGTGGCTGACTGTCCGAAACTGAGTGTTCCATATACTCAGAACTTGGAGTCACCAGAGGCTGAACTAAGACGAAGCAAAAGGGTCAGAAAGGATAAGACTTTTGGTATTGACTTTGTAGCTTATATGGTCGATAACGAACCGTGGACAGTTGTTGAAGCATTGTCTACTCCAAAAGCATCGCTTTGGAAAGAAGCTATTGAAAGCAAAATATACCCCATCTTGAAAAACCACACGTGAGAGTTGGTTGATCTTCCTCCACAAAACAAACTGTTGAGATGTAAATGGATACTCAAACGGAAGTATAAAGCAGATGGGTCTATAGATAAGTACAAAGACATGTGTGACCTTGAGATACATCAAATGAGTGTCAAGACAGCCTTCCTAAATGGTGATTTAGAAGAATAAATTTATATGGAACAACCCGAAGGATATGTAGTTCCAGGGCTTAAGAAGGAAAAAGAAGCAATTGCTCGAGGTTAACAAGAACCCGCGAGTGCCTGATCTGTATGACTCGGAAGTTGATGACTATCTGGAACTTAATGCTCCAGATCTACAGAACTCAGGGATATTAGATGTTGAACCAAGACAACAAATAGGGACAAAGACTTGTTCCAGGCCTTCTAGCTTGCATGGTTGAGAATGAACCATGGACAATTAACAAAGAGTTGTCATCTCCAGAAGCACTGCTTTGGAAAAAAGTTACAGAGAGAAATAAATTCCATCAGATAGAACCATACTTGTGTAATGTTGACCTTCCTCCGGAAAAAAACCTTTGGGTTGTAAAAGTGGATACTCAAATTGAGTACAATAAGGCCTCGGCTACTTGGACACGTGCTCCCCTGGAAATAACTTAACATCCAGGGCCATTGTAGGCTTGCGTGACATGGATGTTGAGACAGCCTTCCTAATCGGAGAGTTGGAAGGAGAGAATCAGAGTTGGTTTGTTGGACTGTTGGGCTTCTTCCTGAACTTTCCTTTTGGTCCTTGAAATGTTTAAATTTTGGTCCTGGAAGGTTCAGACGAAACAGAAACAATGAATCTGACAACAGAAATATTGACTCTGAAGTTAGAAAGCTAACAGTTGGAAAGACAGTAGTCTGAAAGTGGAAGTCATATTGAAACAAAGTCTCGAAATGAAAGATATGGGTGTCACAGATGACATCGTAGGAATTGGGGTTTCTAAGACATCTAACGAACTGGTCTAATTCCAAACTCATTTGTGAGATAGTTGACAGTCTCGTTGAAGCCATCAATGGATATGAACCATAAAATTGATTGGAATCATGGTGCACCCATATACAAGGAGCGATATGCGCAGGTCACATGTAGTTCAATGTATTTTACACACTACAACTGACCTGTTATCGGCTTACAAAGTAGATCAGTTGAACTAAGGTTCACTCGTTATTCTGGAAATGATCGATAGAAGGCGTTAAATCGGATATGACGATATCTGAAATATTCGCTTATCTACGGATTATGATATTTTGGATGTCCAACGGTTCAGGGAGAACACAGTGATGAAAACTGGGCATCGGACATGGAGAACACCAAAGCCACAAGTGAATGTGTATGTTGTGTCTTAGAAAATCCTCTACGCAAACTTTCATCGGCCAATTCATGATGGAATCGGAGTTTATCGCTTTAAACAAAGCATGAGAAGAAGTTGAGTAACTTCACGACTCCTTAGAGAACGTCCATTTTTGGGAGAAACCCGTGCCTTCGTCAGTTATACATTGTGACTAGCCAGTCGGCTTCAGGGAGGGCACGGATAACGGCGTCTGAACATATTAGTCAGAGACATAAGACCGCTGGGCAGTTGATAATCACGAGTGTCATTTCCTTGATTACTAATCAAATAATATAGTGGACCCTTTAACTAAGGGACTATCCGAAGATCAAGAGTTCTGCATGTCTAGGGGAATGGGTTTAAAACCAAACAATACGAACCTTTGCGGTGGTAACCCAACCATATTGACCGGAGATTCCAAGAATTTTGTTTAATGGGAAAACTAAGCTGTAAAAGGTTCAGTTGAGCGCTTCGGTGAAAGCAAGAGCACTTCAGATTATGATTTCTGTAAAGAAACATAAATCCAAAGTCGTTCTCGCGATAGACGTTAAGTGCTACTTGCATGGTGGGTAGATGTTAAGCTTCAAAACCTTTGATGATCCTCAACAATTGAGGTTAAGAGTTGAGAAACTTTTAATGTTTTCCGTAATGCTTTACCTCCAACAAATATAACTAAATAATCTGGATCATGGGGAAAAAATAAAATTTTGAATATACCCGTAAAAATGCCAAGGACGGATGATTTTTTTTAGGATTCATAATTTTTTTGTTAAAGCAAGTCTTTGTTAGGATTCATAATTTTTTTATTTACCCATTTAAATTATTTATGTCAAGGGTAAAAAGTAGATTCGCACCATATGCTTCTCTTAAAAAAATAAAGTTATGGACTTACTTATTGATAAGAATAAATTTTAGATATTCATAATATACAGAATTAAAAAATATTAAAATAATTTTTATAAATAAATTTTAATATATCAAACAAAATAATAAATAAAAAATAATTTTAATATAATTAATATCAAAATTATTAATACATCTTATTCAACATTATTTCGATACGTCTTACATTTAAGAATAGTTGAGACAGAGAGAAACGTGGCAATATGTCAGATGGAGTGTCACTGTCAATAGGTAATAGGGCAGAGTGGAATTGCTCGCCAGCAGGATTAAGGGATACGTGGAAGCTTTTGCATTGTTTCCGCAAAGCAAACTCTGGGGTTGTTGCACTAAACTCCGTAGAGAATACCACTTCCCCCCTTCCATTAATAGAGTCTCAATTTATATGATTTTTGTTAGTCAATAAAAAAATGATAGTATTTTTATATTTATTGTAATGTTTATTAAAAAATATTATTTATATATTTAATAAAATAATTTATAATAACATAAATATTTATTTAAAAAATATTTCTTAATTTTCATATGAACAAACACCTTAATATAAATTAAAAGAAAAAGAATACTGCTCATTATTTTACAAAAATAAGATAAATTACTTCCACATATTTATATTAAGTAACGCTTTTAGCTTGGACATCTTTTTAGAAATTAACTCATTCTTAAAAAGTAAAAAATATCTTTTCTAAATTATTCTTAATTAAACAGTACTCCTAACTATTTAATATATAAAATATCATTTATTTTTTATCAAAATAAAAAGATTAAAAATATTAATCAGTGAGAGTAATATTATTTCGTTTTTCTTTAATACAATTAAATTGAATCATATACTAATATGAATATGAAGCAAAAAATATGACATTTACGTCTGGTATAAAAGTCTTCATTTTGTTTAAAGTTTCGTGCGAGGAATCGCATAGGAAAACGGAACGGAGGACTCTTCAAATTTGGCAAGCGCGAGTGTCAACTGTCAAGTCAAGGAAGCTTTGGCTTGTCCCACCTGTCAACATTGTGACCTTTCAGTGGCACCCTAATAAAGACTTCTACTATTATACCGTACTCTACACCACGTGTCTAATCTTTTCGGCCTTTTTAGTTCCTTTTAAAAAACTAACACTCCCAATTTTAATATTTTCAGCTTATTTAATGGAAAAAATATAGCTTGTGGGATAAAATAGGTTGCGTCTCTTTCTCTATTATTTCAGCATTATTGTGCGAATAACATTTTAATATAGTTATTAATAATTAATAATTTATTGTCTGTTATTTTTATTTATTATTCACGACCTCTTTATTTGTATTAATATTTATATGATATTCTTTATCATGTGTATTCTTAAATCGATTTTTTTTTTGAAAATAATCTCTTTATCTTTTAAGATAGAATAAGATTTATATATAAAAAAAATTATAAAATTACACTGTCTATATTATTGAGTTTAGTTAATTAATGATTTGTGGAAAGGTTAGGTCTTAACAAACTGAGGAGGACAACACATTTGTTTTGTTTGAAAATTCAGTAACGTGTCACGGAGAAAGTTTTTTTTGCCACATTTCGTGTTCGATTTTCCTTGGATTAAGACCCAAGACCAAGAGTGCTTGCTTTAGTGTATACGTGTTAAATAAAAAAGGACGAGTGTAATAGTAAGGGGAAACATGCGGCACAAATTCCTTGGTTTCGGCGGGTGTGCACTTAAACTCATGACTCAATTTATTTTAAAAAATATACTTTTATATTTTTAATAGTTATAAAAAAATATCAAATATCATAAATATTTAAAATAAAAACTTCAAAAATCTTCCTTTAATACTCAAAATTTATGACAATTAAACAAACTGGCATGAAATAAATAAGGGATATATATAAAAGATGTCATAATTTTTTTAATGATTAACAAGACGTGTTATATTAAAAGTTTAAAGTTTAATTTTTTTTTGTGGAGTACAACAATGTGTGTATTTTTTCAAAATAATGGATTAAAAATTAAATGAAGGACCGCCAAATACTCTTCTATTCATTTCGTGTAAGGCTTCTCATTCATTTTTTAAAAAATAACAAATTTTTAATATCTAAAAGTGATTGCACAGAAATATGAAATATCATGTGACTTTTTGAGATCATTAATTCTAAAAATCAGTCCTTTTTTATTCATATCCTCTAAAAAAATGACACATAAAATGAACACCGAAAGTGATTTCCTTTATATTGGGCCCTTGTGTTTCTACCATTGATTTCTATTTGTTTCCTACACTTAATTTTTCCAAAGCAACTGTTCTATAAACTGAGTATTGAAGGCGTATCAAAGTGAACCCTATATTTGTCAAAGTGAACGACAAAAGGGTCTTACTGGTTATAGAAGTGAATGGCAGAGGTGTGCTGTGGAGTTGTACCTGAAACAGATTCATCACCTCCGCGTGAGTCGAGTTCACGGGTGGCGAGGAGGAAGAGAATGGAGCTTCGTAAGCTAAAGTTCGTCGACGACCCGGAAACGGAGAACCGAATAAAACGTCCTAAATTACGGATTTATTCAAGGTTTTGTGATAACGCTGTGGAAAATTCTAACACCGAGGATGAAGACCAACTGAGAGTGGTAACTACTGAAGGATCGCCGTCAAGTATTATTTTGGGTCCGTTAAATAACACTCTTCTTGTTCAGTCTGTGACTTGTCCAACGTTTGGTTTCGCTTCTGTTTGTGGACGGAGGAGAGATATGGAAGATGCTGTGGCGATTCATCCTTCTTTTCTACAAATGGAACAAGATAACTGTGGAGATTTGCATTATTTTGGCGTCTATGATGGTCATGGATGCTCTCATGTACGTTACTAACCAATATTCTCAACTATCTCATTGCTACTAGAGTATAAATTAAAGTTACCATGTGGGTCACACATGATATGAATTTAAGGATCTTTATATTTTTATCATTGCACTTTTAAAGTGCTGTTATGTTTGTGTGATTTTTGTAGGTGGCTACCAAGTGTAAAGAGAGGCTACACGAGCTGGTGAAGGAAGAGTTGGAGAATAACGAAGGAAATGAGGAATGGGAGCATGCAATGGATCGAAGTTTCAATCGTATGGAGAAAGAAGTGATTGCATGGAACAAGACCGTTACCCGAGCTACATGCCGGTGCGAAATGCAAACGCCTGAATGTGATGCCGTCGGTTCAACTGCAGTAGTCGCAGTTGTAACGCCCAACAAGATTATCGTCGCGAATTGTGGTGATTCTAGAGCTATTCTTTGCCGAAATGGCAAAGCTATCCCTCTTTCTAACGATCAAAAAGTAAATCCCTTGTCCGACTCTTGGGGTCATAAATCAGATGCTTTGATCTTTTTTCTCTCAACTAATTAATATATGTTATGTTTCAGCCGGATCGTCCAGATGAACTAAACCGGATTCAGGAAGCTGGTGGTAGAGTGATTTATTGGGATGGCCCTCGCGTTTCAGGCGTTTTGGCTATGTCTAGAGCCATTGGTAAGTAATACTTGAAATTCTTCAGTCTTCACAGATTCAGAATTTTAAGTAATCTACAAATATTACAAAGAAGAAAAATGGGGAATGTCACACACTTACAATTCAAACTAGAAACTCCTGTGTTATAATTCACCGATTTTTATAGTATATGATTTTAACCCTACTTATACGAGCATAATTTTTAATTTTTCGACAAGGAGGTTCAATTGATACAGATCTGTTCTAATATGTAACTAGTACTCCTATATAATATAGATACAGATCTGTCTATGTTTTGCTTTGATAACTGAATTGGACATTGCTTACGAAGTTGTGTGAATTGTGGATAATGTGCAGGTGATAATTATTTGAAGCCATATGTAATATGTGAGCCAGAGGTGACGATAACGGATCGAACGGCTGAAGATGACTGTTTAATTCTGGCAAGTGATGGATTGTGGGACGTAGTGTCAAACGATACTGCATGTGGCGTTGCTGGTATGTGCCTGAAAGGAAAGGCACCACCGGTATCGAGTTCTATGCCGGAAAATGGGGCCGGCGGTGGGGTGAATTCCGATCAGTGTTGCTCTGATGCGTCGATGCTTTTGACTAAACTAGCCCTTGCTAGGCGGAGCGCCGATAACGTCAGCGTTGTCGTGGTTGATCTGAGTATCAACACTTAGAGAACATTGAAGTCTTCTTTTTTTCTTTTATGTTCAATTTTAGTTTTTTTTTTGGGTTGGGGGTGTGGGGATTGGGGTATAAAAGGGATTCCCCAAATGAGAGTTTTAGGTTTTGTTAGCCTTGTTCTGCACTACTTTAATGTAAAAAGTAGAAGCAGCAATTAGCCAAGGTATGTAATATGTACAAATAAAGACATTTAATATCTTAGTAGTTTGCAAATGCCAGAAAAAATGCACTGTAGATTGTAAAATGCTCAAAACTTAAATTTTTCACTAGTATGGTCTATATTTCTCTTTTAATTCTGATGAAATTTCAAATCTTCTTGATCTTTTCATCATTTGAAGTGTCTATGGATGTAAAATTTCGCCTCCTCAGGCTTACTCAAATGGAGTGGTCCGAAAAGTAAGGATACAAAATGATTAATCCTTAAACATTAAAGTTGATGATTATGAGTTTATAGAGTCAATATTATATAGAGCGACCAGATAATACGAAATAAAGTTCCAAATTTGTTGTCCCAAAAGAACAACTTTCCTGTACAAGTCTCTCTCGCCAACTGTAGTCTCCACCATTTGGCAGCAGTTTGCAAGTTCTTTATGATATATCAAGAATATTCATTATTCTCCTTTCTTTAGGGCCCATGGATAGTGCGTTTGCAATGTTTTTTTGGGCTACACGTCCTCACTCATGCATTACACGTAGCTTGGATTTTTACAAGCCTTACTCTCTTTTTGTTGGCTCTTTCCCTATCAATCTTTTGACCAAATACAGCATATTTTTGCATTTGGCATGTAAAGACAGTTGGATGCGTCCTGCGTGTAAACTCTAATCATGTGGCAACAATCATTTAGTACCTTGTGATATTTGATTTCCTAGTTAAGCCAAGAGAGACCAATGATTGAATACACCCAGCTAATTGCTCATGTACACACGATTTCCTTGCATTATAGAGAAAAAGGAAAGCTCTATAATCTTTATCCATAACAAAAGAGTAATTTCACGAAAAATCATTCAGTTACTACTTTATTGTACCAACGGATTCATAGCTTTGTTCCAATTCCAAATGGATTTTCAGAGGGCAACTATTATGGGAAATATTAATCAAAGATCGAATTGTTTATCATATTCATGTACCAAAAATTAGGTCCATATATAGTGGAGGGACAGGGGCTGACTTTTGTGGAATTAAAATACAACATACCCAGTGAGATTCCACACCGTGAGGTCTGGGGAGGGTATAGTGTACACAGACCTTACCTCCAACTTGGTAGGTAGAGCGGCTGTTTCCGGAAGACTCTCGGCTCAAGACAAAACATAATCACAAGCAAGACAATCAAAACAAAGCAAGAGTAAAGCAGAGTAAAGAGTAAAGCAGAAAAAACGGTTATACTCAGATAAGGAATTAAAGCATTAAAGCAATATAAAGTGCATTCGAATAAAAGAGAGCAGTTTTTGTGGAATTAAAATCCAGTTCTTAAATGACTCAAGGTTGAACAGTAAGCTGCAACCGGCCAACCCCTATATCTATATTCTTCACAAACCCACAGATAAAGTGCATATATTAGTGAAATAGTTAACGAACTACTATTAAAAGATTTCAGCTAGGCCAGAAGTTCCACTTACTAGTTCACAGTCTAAGAGAGACGCAAACTACTTCAAAATGATGTTTAATATGATTACAGGACAAGAAAAACATAATGAACGGAAGTTGGAGCTCAAGGTTTTCCATATTGACTAGGAAAGCATGAAGTACAAATATTTTTTGCCTCAAGCTTCCTGCCAATTACAAACTGTAGCAAAGAAAAAAAGTTCAGCGAAGTTGAAATAGGAAAAATATAGCCTGCCTAGCAACTTTTTCTATGGACATTAAACAGAATGTTTTGACAACTCCAAGGACCATTCTATTAAGTTTTAACCAATTGCAGGCATTGTATTTTTTATTATGACATGGAAACCCGCAGCCGCTACCCTTGGGTAAACTCAGCTCCTGTGCAATAGATCGCAAACCACACATGAGAGATAACCCGCACTAGGAAAGCCCGGTGCGACGAGCTAGACCCAGAAGTCAAATCACCTGCTGTCGTAGGCAGGGGTTTCGAACATGAGACCTCCATTATGAAAGCCCCATGCTCAACCAACTGAGCAACCCTTGCGGGTATTGCACGCATTGTATTAGAGATCAAAAGTTCAGATTAAGTTGGTTTCAATAAAATAGGTGCCATCAATGAGAAGTAGCATCTCAAATATGGTAAAGAATGGAACTTGAATACCGTAAAGGGCCAAAACAAGGCACACACGTTTGCAAGGAGAAAATTCTCCAAGACGTGCTTCTAAATTCTAACTGATACTACAGAATACACAATGTTCATGTCAAAACAACAATTGAGCACAAGCACATAAGAGGACGAGGTATCAACAACAGTACCCTTCACCTATATGCTCTTGTACCAGAAACCCATCTTGCGATGCCAAGCCTTGCCAAAACTTACCATTTTCAAATCACTCTACATTTCTTTTCCCTCAGCTTCACATGCATCACTCTTCAGCTCTTTCAATCTTCTGTAACCCTTGTCAGTACCAAATAACCTAACAAAAGAAAGAAATCCTTCAACTCATTCACACACATGATACCTTAAATACTTTTAGTTCAAATTTTACAGCAATGAAATAGAAATGAAAACTTCCAAAAGTTTATCAAATACATCACTGAGATTAACAGTCAACATTTGTACATGAACATGGGAGCATTAGCAGCTCATAATGAAAAAAAAAGTACGGAGAACGATGTCCTAAACTTCCAAAGTCTTAATTCTCAAGGCTTCATCAGAAGTGTGTTAATTTATTCATGCCAACTCCTAATAAATTATACTTTTCTCTTAGCCCAGTGAGACACATTTCGGTCAACAGGCTTGCTTTGGATTCAAGAAACTGAAACTTCATAACAGGTTTACATATTTCTGAAAATACACAAGGTATCAAGTGCAGCTTCACAACTGCCAGGCCTGACTACTATATTTCCAGAGACCCACTCAGCTATTTTATTTGAAGTTGCATCATCTTTGCTTATGGTGCACAAGATTCACATTTTTACAGATCAATATCAACACTGATTACTTAAGGGGTTGTTTGGTAGGAGGTATTAGAAAAAGCAATGCATGCATTAGCTTTGTCCATTACTAATCCCTTGTTAGTATTAGTTATACACCTATTTGGTATTATCCTATGTATAACTAATACACAGCAAACCATTGTATTAGCAATGCAAGGGCTTTTAATACTTGCATTAACATGGCTAAAGACACAATAACGGTACTGATCCATTGTTTTCTAAAGGTTGAATTGGTGATATATAGTGGCGCTAATTAGGCTTACTACAGTGAGGAGGCTTATGGTTTCAGAAAGAAAAAAAGGAAGTTGTGTTTATGAATTACTTGATGAAGAAGGCAATGCATTCTTTTAGGATTCGTATAAGTAAATTTCGAAGTTCTAAGAAAGATCCCACTATTTGCTCCCCCATAAAAAAAGTTGACTTTAGAGAGAGTAAAGAATGTGGAGGGTAATAAAATTGTTGCAATAAAAATCGTGTACAAAGCTAAGGAATATGGAGGGTATTTTTGTAAATAAACATTTAAAAAAAAAACTATGCAATGCTTTAATACACCAAACCAAACAGTGTATAAGGCATACTCTCAGCATAACTAATATTAGCATAGCTAATCTCAGCATTACTAATACACCCTATTTAGCACTATTGTTGTACACCCTACCAAACGACCACCAACCGACCCCTAACTGTGTTAATAAATGCAAAGGTTCTTGACTCGTTTTAATGGTAAACCTTGCTGATCTTTTGTTTTTTCATAATTCAAGTTTCAACCCAAAGTGATAATTACTTATCTACAATTTAAAAATTCTGATTTAGAACTTCAAAAAAATGAAAATATCGAAGGGTCAATCCAATTTGAGGTGTTGCCTTGCTTTCAGAGACTGTAATGACTGTTACTTCAGAAACATCCATTGCTTTTCCTAAAGGGCTTGCTCCATATGGAGCAGCATCAAGTAGAACTTTTAAGAAAGGAGAATCAACCCTTGGAAAATTCAGACCTTCACCATATTTTGCTATTCTTCCATTTTTTAATACATAACTCCTCTTCTTTAATTCTGTTTTAGGGAGGGGTCAGGTGACAGCAAGGATCAGCTCCCAAAGTGAGGTAAATATACTTAATTCTGGTAAAGCACATAAATATGAATTTTTGCTATATATTCAACACTACCACACAAAATGATCGTTAGTTGTTAATTTATATTAGAGAATTACCAGTCCATGTACACAAATGTTGAAGAGTAGTTTCCAGACTTTGTATAGAGCAGTCGGTGATGATAGTCATGAAAATCAGCCCTGGGAACCAAAGTCAGATTTCAGACAAATAGTTGATATGGAAAATGTAGACAAATATAGAGTGTTTGGTACGAAGGAAAATATTCACAAGTGAGTTTCTTACTTATTTTCTTGTGTTCGATACGTAAGCAAGAAGTATTATCCTAAAAGCATATGTATATCATCTAAACAAATACTATGGGAGGTGGGGTTGGGGGTAGGGGTGTGGGGTGGTGGGGATGAACATGAGGTATGTCGGAGGGTGGGCACTACTAGAAAATCACTATTTTCCCACTGAAAAATATTCACACGGAATGTCGGTGGGAAAAACTTAAATCGTAGTGTGAACACACGAAAAAATTAGAAAGTTTCCCAGGGGAACTTGTTTCGTATTCAGTGGGAAAACCTTTTATTTCTAGTAGTGGGGTGGACACGATCAATGTGGAATTTGTTTCCCTACTTCAACTAGGGAAGTCATTCTTCTCATTTTTAAAGAACTTGTTTTCCTAGAGAAAAAGATTTTCCAAAAATTTTGACCAACCGAACATGAGGAAAATTGGAAAACGTTTTCCTCCATACCAAACACACTCATACTACCAACAGATTTTCTAAGAGTAACTTTGTACAGACCCCCCATATAATGGCAAGAAGTTTGAGAGGCTCCAAGGGAAATGGTAACCACAATGTGCCTCAACTGTCTCAAGGACTCTGAGTACCATCCACAACCATAATGTTATCAAATGGGGCCCAGTGATGGCTGGACCCACTATTGTAGCAAATCCAAGGAAGAGAATTTCAGCAGGGTGAGCATATTCAGAAGTCAATCCAAATGGTGTTGCATACCTGTGGATGTAACAAGCAGCAGCTCTGAATGAATGTACAAAAAACAAACAAATGGAAAGAATGATTTGAAAAACATAGTAATACTCTTCACTGACTCGTGATGGACGCTATGGACATGCTTGTAGAGCCATTTAGTGTGTAAAATCCTGTGTCCCCAGTAGAATACAAAATCCTCCAGGATGAAGTAGAAGAATACTTGCGTTGAGATCACTTTCCTGCAGAAGCAGAATAGTGCAATTCACTCCCATCAACAAACAACCAAGCACCACCTTCAATACCCGACACCAACCCCAACAAAAGCAAATACAATAAGGAAAAATATTAGAAGACAAAAGAAACAATTTTTTGCAGTTGATGAAATTGTCTGAATCTGTCACCATCACCAAACTTTAACATAATCATATACAAGTATATCATTGCTAAGCTTTAGTACATAAAGAACCTGAAAGTACCAGGACGGCAATGGGAGAGTACTTCGCATCCCCATTAATTTAAAAACTGGATAGGATGCCATCATAAGTGGGAGATTCACACAAAAATGATACAGCAACAGGCGACTGATGCATTTCTCCTGAGCTGCAGGGCTATTATTTTTTGTCTGCAGCAAATGAGAGATCAGGAACTCTAATATTGAAATTCAGTAAGATAAG
This sequence comes from Anisodus acutangulus, assembly GCA_029783415.1. Classification (NCBI taxonomy): domain Eukaryota; kingdom Viridiplantae; phylum Streptophyta; class Magnoliopsida; order Solanales; family Solanaceae; genus Anisodus; species Anisodus acutangulus. The sequence goes on along the minus strand of CM056494.1, from coordinate 3,856,267 downwards.
GTTAAAATCAAGCTGAAAAGGTCATATTAACTATCAGCTTTGGAAGCTTTGGGAAACAAACAGCTTTTAACACGAGAGAATTAGAAAGGATAAAAGAAAGAAGCAAGTCAAATGTCTTTAGCCATTTAAGAGGAATTTGGATGTTTGTCAGATATATCCGCTTTCAAAATGAATTTTTTACTTATAAGTGATCCATCAAATACTCTAAATATAAAGTAGTTGATAACTTTTTATGCAGGAAGAATAGCAAAAACTGATGAAAGAATCTTTTTGTCATACAATATGTAGGAAGTGACAAATTTCTAGGTAAAATCAATAATCTCCTTTCTGAAAGTGTTATGATATCCACTTGGTCTTTGGCGAGAAAAAGTCCAGTCTCTTTATGTTAAGACACATTATGATGTATGAACATAAAAGATATTTTTCATACTAAATGTAAATCAATTTAAGAGAAATTTCCATTTTATTTAAGTCTGTCCTGCTCAAAACATTTTAATAAGAGTAAGAAATCTGAAAAGGGGGCAGAAGAAAACAGTTAAACTAAAGAGCTTCATGGAATTTGAAAGAACACCAAATAGTACATGTTTTGTACAGACAGCTTGAAAATGTTTAATGGAGTGAGATAATAAATCTTTATAATTCATTTAATAGAGTTAAAAGGAGATACCTGAATTTTGTATTTGCTTAACCATCCTGCCCTTTCAAGAAGAATGAAAGGAAGTCCAGACAAGAAGAAGACACTTTCATGAAGAAAGAAACTTCCAAGACATGCCAATTGGAAGTCGTTGAAATTTGTAATCAGATACTGAAACATCAAGAAGAAAAACAAGAGGCTCAGGTATATTTCACTTTGTAATTACTCATAATGATGCAATAAACACACTTGAAACTCATTTAACTGGAAAAAGAACAACATCAAACTGCGAATTTGACAATGGCATTTCTTGTCAAGTTCAAGACTACATAAAGAGCAAATATGGAAGCAGCGCACTGCAAATAATATTTATGGTGATTTGATAACCAAGAAAAAATAACCTTTAACCTTCAAGATGTGTTTTTATGTTAGAATGTGTTGGTATAAGAAATTACTACGAGAAGTGGTCCTCGAAATGGAAAAGAAAGAAACCGAGCAAAGAAAAGCACCTAACAAGGCTTAGGCAGTTGTAGTTTAACACCTCATTGCTTCACCCTGCTTTTTTCTTTTGTCCCAAACTGCAAGCCAATATTTCTAGCCACAAAAATTTTCTCATCTCTCTCTCCCCCTCTCTCCTAACCTCAAGGCAGCGCATGACGAGCTTCAAACACCAACAAGGACTTTCAAACGAAGACATTAGTCCAGATTCCTTTGTGAAGACACTGGTGTGGACTCGCATGGAGTGTAAATAGCATGCCAACCTGACAAGTCACATCATGCTACAACAGTAAATGTGAAATCTAGATTATTTTTATCTCTGTTTAGGATATTTTATTGGCGAAAGAGCACCAAGTGAGTGCTATGTATCTGTAATAAGAGTTGCAGCTCCAGAGATCTCAAAAAAGAATCTATCTATCAAATTCCATTAACAACTTCACCCAACCCCATCCCCACCCCACCCTACCCTTTTGTTAAGTGATAATGAAGTACAACATGGGATGTGGCATAAGTGCACGACACCAGTTCGAACTCTTCCACTGACTAGAACCTGGTATATAAGCGGTAGTAGGGTCAAGGTTGGACCCATACTACCCCAAGTTTCGAACCTGGCCAAATACCCAGCAAATTCTCAGTTATCCCAAAATAAATAAATAGAAGTTCATACGACAGCTAAATTTCCACACAATTCACTGTTCTCTATTTCCCTTCAGAACTTTGACCATTCCTCTCTTCCCAAAAATCTATTAAAGAAGCTGAGCACTCAACGACTGTGCACCGTACCACCCAAATTGTTCCACAGAGAACCTGGTCCATTTTTCTTCTGTTTCAGCGAATGCATCAGAAGGTAGGTAACTGAATTTTCATGACTTTCCATGCATGAAACATTTGTTAACCAAGGTTTTCCTCTTGTGTTGTATGGATCATAATTGCTTCATATAGTGCTGTCCCTGTCCATTCAGAAAAGAGACTTTCATGGGAGCTGAAGTTCTCTGCATGACCTTCCACGAATCCACAGAATTATTTTTTTTCATTTCCTTTATTGGTTGTAAGAATTTGATAGTAAGACTTGGATGCCATGTTCCATGTACACTTCCAAGCTAGAGAATCAGCTCTCAAGCATAAGAATTGGTAGCCATTTAAAATTCTACAATTTGATTTATGTTTGTCACAATCATTGTACAGCCTCCTAAGTTCTAGTTCCAAAATGTAGCCCCTTAGCTCAAGCCTTGTCAACCTCCCAATCATTACATAGCCTACTGAATTACAGGTTATGAATGCAAGAAAACCAGGAGAAGTTTGGGAATAACACAATAAGCGGGACGTGTCCTCGCTGATAGTCAGACCAAAATTTGATTATCCACTTCCAACCTTCAAAACTGGTATGTTTAGTTAATGAGCTAATTCCCCCAAAAGCCTCGTTGGTAAATTACTAAGTTCCATAAACTTAACCCCATGAGAAGCTTATGAATCTAACTTTCTAGGTATGTTTCAATAGTTATATTCTAACTAACCTAATAAACATCCAGGGGGTCAACAAGCTACTACTACTTCATGCTGTTACGCCAGATCTAGCTCCAATTTCTAAACAAACAGAACTACAACATTCCACCTGTCTTTGATCCCACTCAAACCTACTACAACTACAAAATTACAAATGGTCACTGTTTGAGCTCCAACTGCTTCAAGTTGGCTACTGTTCCATATCTTAGGTGTGCTTTACAGCACTCTACTTCTGATTGCACTGCACAATGTTCAATTATTTATTATGCCTATTACTTGTCCATCATCTATCCTTTTAGTCTCCTAATCTAAATTAATATTTGCTAACTTTCTCCCCTAAAGTTATACTGCCTATTGTTTTTAATTACAGTATTATTTGTAAGGAAAGAGCCCATAACTTTCAGATAGAGAGAGAAAGGATAGGAAATAAATGAGTGACTACTATCCCATAAAATATCATTAAATTCCAGAAACACCTGAAAGTAACAAAATCTCAAACACCTTCTTAGATTGCAGTTATATCTTCATCAATCAACTTCAGTAGAATCAATATCCTTACTAAAAAAATAATACTTCCTCCGTCTCAAATTATTTGTCGCTATTTTTATTTTACACGCCCCTTAAGAAATAATAATTAGAAGGAGTATTTGACCTACTTTATCCTTATTTATGTCTAAGTTATAATCTCTCTATTAAATATTTACTATATTTATGCGTGTAAAATGGTGAAAATAATTAATTATGTATTAGAACTTCTAAAAAATTCCACATGTAGATTAACGATAGAAACAATGCTGTGCCAATCGGCCTCATAAACGTAGTGTCAGTCATGCAAACTAATACAAATCCATGTGCACAAACAGACAAATTCACAACTAATCTCAAGGTCGTCGAATTAAGTAGATCCAAAAAATAAAAAGCAATGTCAAAATGCAATTAATCCAATCTAGGGCTAATAAATCCAGCATTAATCAGATAAAGAAGAAGACGAAAAGTGTTACCGTCCAAGCAGATTCTATCACGGAAGCCATGGTCAAACAATGAGGTTTGACCCGATCGCCGGTCCGGAAAGAGAGAAAGAGAGGAGGTGGTGGAACTATGAGAGAGAATGTGTGTGTGTGAGAGAGAGAGAGAGTGTATATAGGATTATAGGGCAGGTGTTTGCAGAGGCGCACTAAGGAGAGAAAAGCGGGTCCATAAAGATGAGACAGACTGTCAAGCGGGAAGGGAATCTGTGCTGACGGCCTCTTTTTAACGCAGAGACAAACACATGTGCCTTTCTACTTTACATGCACACGATGCTATGACTCCAGCAAAGAAGAGAAAAATAAAATTGAGGCTGGGAATTTGCATCTGGCAGTTGAGCTCGAAAGGACACAAAGTGAGACAGAGGAAAGTGTCTCGGGCAGTGTGGGCCGACATAGACGAAGGAAACAAAACTTTTGCTTTTTTTATTTTTTTTATATCTAGCTTCCTAGTTTATGTTAGATTATTTTTTAATATAATAATTATGATCCCTCAGCACTACTATCAGTAAATCGCGGGACGTACCTAAATGATCAGGATTTTAAAAACAGAGCAACTAACATTACCTACAAGGTCCCACCCCAGAAGAGAGTAAATTGCTCCCACCAGATTCGAACCTACGTTGCAGACCTCCAACAAAATTTAAGTCCCCTTCTTTGTCATCCAGTTATGCCCCGGAGACTAAGCTTTTGCTTTTCTCGAGTGATGGAATTCGGTCCAAGGGAGAGCAGACGCAGACGCAGAGGACAAGTTGCGGTTGTTTATCGGGAATGACCGACGGCGCAGAAATCGAGGGTTTGTTGCGGCGGAAGAAAAATATTTGGGGTTTAGAGTTTGGCTTCTGATACCATGTTAAGAGTCTCACATCGTATGGACTTGGACAATACTCACCCTACAAGCTAGCTTTTGGGTTGAGTTAGGCCAAATATCCATTCTTTACATAGTATCAGAGGCATGCCCATTCCAATTCTTTGTTCACCGATGTTGGACCCTCAAATTATATTATCCACGCTCCAGTTAATAAAGTCTGGGCGTGCGAGGAGTGTTAAGAGCCCCCCATCGTATGGACTTGGATAATCATAATACTCACCCTACAAGCTAGCTTTTGAAGTTGAGTTAGGTTCAAGATCCATTCTTTACACTTTAAATTACGATATTTTCTTTATTTTTTTTAAAAAAAATATTTTTATTACTTAGGGAGAAGGGAAGTGTAAGGGTGCTTATTGATCGGTTCGGCTTTGTGTGTTACCGATTCGGTTTATCGATTTTCGATTTGTGAAATACGCTAAACTGATAATCAAATCGATAAGATATTCGTTATCGGTTTTTAGTTTATCAGTTTTTGGTCCTTAACGGCTCATTTTTCGGTTTAACGAATAAGAAAATGCTCCGTTATTTTTTTTTTGTTTTCATTTGGTCATTCATACATTGTCTTCGTGCATAAAAGTCTACACAAATTACAAGACAAAAACTATAAGATGCACTATAGAAATGAAGCAACAAATCATCAAAATGAAAATGAACTTTTAGATTGTTTAATGCATTCTAAACAGTGAAAATACAATGATAAGTGAATTGAGAACTGAGAGAATAAGCGTGTCTGCGGTAAGGATTTAGTAATAGAGTTTGTATTTAAAAATTAAAACTTAAAGTCACTATTATATAATTAGGGATAAAAAGATAACGTTAATATAAATTTATTGGGTTATTGGTTTAACCATTAACTAAATCCTTAAAACTTAAAACTGAACTGATAACTCAATAAAAAAAATTACAAAATCGTTTACAAACCGTTAACCCAATAATCCAATACTGATAAATCAATAGTGTTTTATTGGTTCGGTTTATCGGCTTGACAAATTTTCGCACACCCTAAATGAAGGAGATTACAAGGTGAAAGCTGAGGTAGCCAACCAACTGAACTACAAATATTTCATATTTTCTTCATTTGTAGGATTTGATCTCAACATCCTTAATTATGAGTGTTCGTGTTTCCACATGGCAATTGTATCTATCAAAATTGAAATACATGAAAAAGAAAATTATTTAATTTATCATCATTTTTTTATATTTTTATTATTTTATTATTTACATATTTTTTATTTTTTATTTTCTATTATTACTGTTATCTCTTTTGCTTCAATTTTTTTGCTATCTTGATATTGGTTTTTCTTTACTCGAATCAAGGGTCTATCGAAAATAACATTTCTACCTGCCAAGATAGGTTAAGATTTGCGTACACTCTACTATCTTCAGATCCCACTCACAGAATATGTTATTTTTATGGTATTAATTTGAAATTTAAACTTTGATTTGCCGTGATCCATTTGAACTTCTAAAGTCACTGGACCATTCTATCGTCGTGTTTTTGCTCATTCATTAGAAATTTGAAAAGATCTACACAAATGCAGTACAGGTAGTGAATAACTTTTGTGTAATAAAAACATCCAGCAAAACATTCTTTTTATGTAGGCGGTGTATGCGTGTCTTTGGCACATTTTTATAATTCTTCCGAATACAATTTGAACTTTAATTTCACATATACCATAGAGATATCTCTTTCTTATTATGACAAGCCACATTCTTAAATGGCAATATGGCACCCACCAAAACATGTTCCATATTGAACTGGATGTCAAAGTTATAAAGCATTCCTAAAGACGGCATCACCAAAGTTTTTATGTTAGCCAGCAATAGTATATATTGAAGTTTGGCCAATGAAAATTAGTGCATTTGATTAAGTTGATACATTTATATTACAACTTGATATTTTTTTATTACAACTTGAAGATATTTTATTTGCAAAACGAAAGACAAATATTGGCCAGCCCTTGATGTCCAGATAATCAGTACTGAAGAAAATATTTCAGCAAGACATTGCTACTCTATACCAAGATCTTGCAATCTCCATCAAAGCACTTGGAATACATGATACAACAACTTGCATTAGTTTAAGAAGAATCAACTCGTAAACACAAATAATATACCAATGTCTGTCTTTGAAATATCTAAAACTCATGTTAAAAAAATCATTTGATTAATTAGATCAAACAATATGGAAGATAGTAGTTATAATATTGATATTTCTACATCACAAATAAAAACAAAACTGAGGTCACCTGGGATCAAGCACGGCCAGAAGTTAACATTTTTTTCATAGGTAAAGCTCTTGAAGCTTTTAATGTAAGAACGATAACTCCAGAGTAGAAATGAACTGAACAAACTCTGAATCCAAATGCACAGTAAAACCTGGCCAAGATCTTATATCAATTTCGGGCAATATACTTAAGCCAGTTAGCTATGGGACATTTCACATTTTTAAACAGTAAACTGCCTGAAGCTTCCAATACTATAATTCATACACAAACATCATTTCTCATAAATGCTATACAGAAAGCAGCATTACCAATTATAGCAAACTGCCTGAACATAGACTTTACAAGGAAACACAAAAGTGCAGCATATCAAGCATTTGCGCCTGGATCACTGATCACACCAAGGAAATCATCCTTTATTGTGCCAATGCAAAACTGACATAGCAAACACCAACACATATGAGGGAGGTAACAAATGTCCATTTAACACAAGTAATATAACTCACAGGAGTATATTACTTGAAATTATTTTGTTGTTTTCTCCATTTAGCATTCCCACATTCTGATATCGAGTTTCATTCACGTGCATTAATTATATCAGCAGCAGTTAACTCTTGTTGCTTAAACATCAATGGCAATGAATATATGTTTTCACATTGCCCCTATATGACTTCCCAAAGGTGCCTCATTTCTTGGAAGAACCCTTTCTCTTGGTCTCAATGTCCCTGAACTCCATCAGAAGTAATTCAATCACATTAACTGAACAGAATATAGTTTAGCATCTATATACGCTTACTGAATAAATGTGTGTGCTTAGTAAATGTCTTATACATCACATCTCAACAGTGTGATGTCTTATTTTGTTTTGGACTTCTGGCCATTGATCATTTCCCTTTATCTTGTGATATCATTGCAACTCGAATTATGGGATACTTTTAGCACAGCCCACCAACATCTTTGATAATAACACAAAGCAACCTAAGGCAGTGTTATGAAGTGCAAAAAGCGATAAAAGCATCAAGGTCTCTGGGGACTTTAAGAGCAAAGCGTTAATACGCTCCCACTATGCGCAGGGTCCGGGGAAGGGCCAGACCACAAGGGTCTATAGTACACAGCCTTACACTGCGTTTCTGTAAGAGGTTATTTCTACGGCTTGAACTTGTGACCTCCTGGTTCATTAATGAAGAAAGCATAAATGAAGAAAAAACAAAAGATGTGTATGTAAATCGTTATATAGACAAAAATTGAAAAAAAAATCAGTTTAAAATGAGTAATTATTGTTTAGTGCCGCCCACTTTAAGAAGGATGCAAATGGTGAAGAAGTGCATGCCTTCACACCTCTGCGCCTGCACTAAAGTGCTTCCTAAGCGAGGCGAAGCCCAAACCCGTTTCACACCTAAATTTCTTGTTTAAGTGTGCCTACAACACTTCCCTAAAGGTTTTGATGATTACAGTTACCACCTCCAGTGTTTAGAGACCGAGACAGAATCATTCCCCTGAGACTTGAATTTTAGATAACATAGTGAACGCATAGCGGAACCGTTTTGGTCAATTGCAGGACCTATTATCCTTTCTCCTTGATGAAAGAACAATAAGGAGCATGAAAACTCTTGACGTCTTTACAACTGGTTATTGGATAATTTTACTGTTGTGCACAAAGGAGGTCAATGACTTGACATTCAAACTAAGATCAGTATGATGGACTGTCACAGCCATTTGCCAAAACCATTAGGATCAACTCGAGCTCTTTAGACCTTGTTGCCTGCCCCCCCCCCCCCCTAAAAGAGTAGTGGGCCATCTTAACATACACGGGGTTTAAGTGTGCTGTATCAGAATTTGAGGGCATCACTCAAGATTTCTCAAATTGCACAAGGTTATAAGGCAGGTCAATGACATACGATTTCTGTGGCGTCAACACGAGTTCCAATGATCTTCAATCTAACTTCACTCTCCTTCTGAATTTTAACCTGAAAAAGATGAAATAATCAAATATTGATCATATCTACAGGCTGAAAAATTCTAGAAAGAAAGAGACAATGTGGTAAAAGCAAGAAAAATTCATACGGAGCCATCGGAAGTTGTGTAATTTGGCACATCTCCTGACTGAAACTCCATGTCATCTGGTATCAACTGCAGGAAAGCCAAGTGAGACACACAGGGACTGGCAAAGACCAACTTATAAGCTTTTACATGCATTAAATGACCTGTATATACGGCCATTGAAAAGAGAAAAGGACAGATTGCGTTTTACATATATCAACAAAGATAGTCAACTAATGATAAGCATGGACAAAACACAAAAAAGAACACTGTAGCGGTCAAAATAGCTTCGTTTCAACATAATAGGACAAAATCCATGAAGGTAGAATCATAGTGACTCAAATTTTATTTCAAACTACTAGGAGAGGCTGAGAGCTTCCCCACCGCCAAATGATAATATAGAGAGCATTGTGCATTTAATTTAAAGAATTTTAAAGTGTATTTCCTTCATGTTTAGATTAGGGGTGTCCAACGGGGCGGGACGGGACTCGGTGGGATGGGAGGGTCGGGACTCAGGCTCCGGCGGGTTGGGATAGGTGGGACGGGAAAAGGTCCTATCCCGTCCCACATCCCACCGGAACGGGTCGGGTTGGGGCGGGTCGGGATTCGAGATTTTTTTTTTTTGCCACTTAATTTAAAAAAATAATATATACGAACACTTCAATAATTGAACAAGATTGTATAATAAAAACATTTCAAGACTCTTTTTGTGCCTCTTATATTATTTAATAGAAATATAATTTTTTTTGTAATACAATTTCAAAATTGCAACTTTGTGGTGTTGTTCAAAAGTTGCAAATGATATAGTAAAATTACAATTAAAAAAATTACATATTCAACCATACGTTTTCGAATTTCCTCACAATATCTTGAGGATCTTCTGTTGGAATTGAAATTTGTTTGTCAAATTATTCAACGTCACTTCCTGCTCCCTCAGACAAGATTTCATTGTAGTTGTAGTCTTCTTCTTTGTTGGTCTCCGATTGACCGCATCTTCTACGCTTTGCTCGAATCTAATCTCTGAATAGAACTGCAATCTCCAATGTGTCTCTCGCCATTTAATGTATGTGCTCTCCTATTTGAAATCTTCCCGCAGAAAAAACGCTTTCAGACGCAGTTGATGACGCTTGAATGTTCAACACATCTCGGGTCATCTTTGTTAGTGTCAAAAATGTATTCTCATTCTGCCTCCAGTATTTCAGCAAGTCTTCTTGTCCTTCATCATTGGCAATAAATTCGTACGGTACAACACCCTGCAAAACATAAACATCAAATTCGCTAACTTGTGAAGAAGTTGAACTACTACACATTTTATTTCTAAGGCCTTGGGAGGATTCCTGTGTAGACATTAGTATACCGCATTTGCATTCTGCATACATTCATTAACCATTATATGATATAATGCCCACAGAGGTTGTTATGGTAAAGAAGATGCCCGATGAGACTGATGTATATGGAAACTGCATTGTTCATAACATTTAGGCATATGTATTAGGACCCTCAGAGGCATTTACTGATGTTCAGCTGTCTCTGTTTCAGACTATGATATATCTCTGCTATGTTATTTCTTATGCCTGACATACTCAGTACATCAGTCGTACTGACGTTCCTTTTGTCGGGGGACGCTGCGTTTTATGCCCGCAGGTTCATACTGAGAGAGTGACGGTTCACATTAGTAGGTTGCTGGCTCAGCTGGTATTTGGAGCACTCTATTTTGTTTCGGAGTTGCGGTCTGGTTGTGGTATGTTTTACTCTTTAGAGGCTTGTAGATAAGTGTCTTGTGGTTAGTTGTCACGCATGGCCTTGTCGGCATTGGTATATAATTATGTAAGTTGGAGCTTTTGGGCTGCAACTTTATATAATCTATCACGGCTTAGTCCGTGTTTAAATATGGGTAAGGGTAGAGTGTATCTGTGGTGCCCGGCGGGTAGGGTCCGGGTGCCCGTCGCGGCCCTCCGGTTTGGGTCGTGACATTATTGTAGGCTCGCTTAGCCTATCATATTGTCTTATAGTCCCTTGTCGTTTGATTTATGCTGCTATGTCTATTTTGTTTGTCTTATTTACTTGCATTAGTTATTGCTTCTTTCTTTTTCAGAATGCGCTGTCATGACTTATGCACTTTGTGTGTCTTACTTTGTTTGGGCTTGTGCTTTGTCTTGAGCCGAGGGTCTCTCGGAAACAGCCGCTCTACCTACCAAAGTAGAGGTAAGGTCTGTGTACACTTTACCCTCCCCATACCCCACATTGTGGGATTTCACTGGGTATGTTGTTGTTGTCGTCCCAATAGGCAATTTTTATCAATAGGTGGAAGGAAGGGTAAATTTGATCCAATAAGTGGAAGGAGATTTCTAATATGCTAAGGCATTTTGACCCTTCTCCTATGTTTTAAGTTTTAACAACGAGGTGGTAGCCGTTTGAAATAGGGTGGGAGGGTAAACAAGATTCTTCTTAATTATTTTTTCTTTTTCTTTTGTCCTTTTTATGCCCCTTTCTTTCTTAGTTCAATATGTTGATCAATTGAGAGTTTGAGACTTTGTAATGCAATAGCTAGCTCAGTCTCATGTTCTCTGACTGTACAATAAAATAAATCACTCAAGAATAAATTGCAGGTAAATGTTTAGGCTAATCACTAAAACACATATCATAATCTAGAAAAAGATGGTAAAACTTATTAGAACTCACATAATTACAATAATCATTAGTTAAAACCTTTTACACATCAACGGATATACATAAATTATATTCTGCTTTTCAAAGGGTTAAACCAAGAATTATTCTGTTGCATGATAATAATTGGGGATATATGGTTCTTCCGTATTTTCTTGCTTCACAAGGAACAACAGATTATGGATCTTTCAATAACAGTCCATATGCACTGGCCACAGTAATGCAAGCATGAATGTATGAACTAACCCAAACCGGTGCATAAACAAAGCCTCTTAAGCTCAAGATGTTCCATTGTTGGACAGGTATATTTTGAATTACTGTGTCTTAATTTATCTTTACTTGATGTTATAATTAGAATGTTGCAGATCTAACCATGAGTCCAGAATTGGAAGAACGCATTGCTTTCATGGTGAAAACCTTACACGTGAAAAACAAGTATAGATAAGAGTTTGATATACATTTCAGAATTTACTCTCTTAATTCAAAATCTAAAACGTCTAAATTCTAGATTTGCCATAATAATTAGCTCAAGCAAGATTACAGAGTGTATACTAAGTTGGTTCCTCTCTTTCTTTTTCTACTTGTTTGGGTAATTTGGGGTCCTGGGGGCTTCAAAATGGGTACAGTGGATTGAACCCATTAGGCACGCAATTGATTTTTGCTTTCAGTTTATAAATCGTGTTGGCCGAGATGAATTACTTTTGGAAGAGAAGACGATCCTGCATCTCATTTAGTTCTTACGAAGTTAGAATGTCGCCAAAGCACAAGATAATAGTACTTAATCAAGCTTAAATAACACTTGAAGTTTATTACAAGATATTGATGCTCGTAGTTGTTTACTTGTAGTAAAACAACAGAAAGAAACTATTGAACTTTATAACTGCTCAGTTCTGGTAAGACAACATTAAGAAACACACCAGACTACTATTATTTAATCTAAAGAGAACAACTAGCAACTAAATGCAACTTTTATGGTGTATATGAGGTACACGGTGGCTATAGTCCTTGGTACATAGAAATTAAGTGGCAGATTTTGTTGGTGGGGTGGATGGTGCGGTTTATAGAGTGCTTAGCTGAACACCGTAGGGAGGAGGAGGAGGGGGTGAATATGTAGTCGGTGGTGGTGGTTGGCCATAAGTAGGACTTGGTGGAGGAGGCGAGGATGTAGGTGGAGGAGGGGACGTTGGTGGTGGTGGCGAGTGCGCATGAGGAGGCGAGTATGTAGGTGGAGGGAGGTAGGTGGTGGTGGCGAATGTGTAGGTGGAGGAGGGGACGCTGGTGGCGGCGGTGAGTATCTAGGCGTAGGAGGGGAGTATGCTGGTGGAGGTGGTGGTGATTGTACAGGTGGAGGAGGCGAGTTAGTTGGTGGAGGTGGCGATTGTGCAGGTGGAGGAGGCGAGTGAGTTGGTGATAGTGGTGGCGATGAGTATGTAGGTGGAGGAGGCGAGTATGTGGGTGGAGGTGGTGGTGATTGTACAGGTGGAGGAGGCGAGTATGTTGGTAGATGTGGTGGTGATTGTGTAAGTGGAGGAGGCAAGTATGTTGGTGATGATGGTGGTGGTGATTGTGCAGGTGGCGGAGGCGAGTTAGTTGGTGGAGGTGGTGATGGCACAGGTGGAGGAGACGAGTAAGTTGGTGATGGTGGTGGTGATTGTGCAGGTGGCGGAGGGGAGTTAGTTGGTGGAGGCGGTGATTGCGCGGGTGGAGGCGGCGTTGGTGGTGGTTGTGCATATGTAGGTGGAGGAGGCGATTGAGTTGGTGGTGGAGGATGTCCATGATGACTAGGAGGTGAAGGCTGATGATGTCTTCCAGGTGGTGCATGTCCATGAGAAGGTGAAGGTGGTTTGTGCCCATGAGATGGCGGATGGCCACCACCATGAGAGGGTGGAGGAGCACCATAGGACGGTGGGGGAGAACTCACAGGAGACGGGGGTGGTAAATGTCCTCTATGCGGCGGAGGACTGCCAACAGATGGTGGTACATGACCATGAGAAGGTGGTGGGTGGGCATGGCGAGGTGGAGCATGCCCTGGCGGTGGTACATGTCCACGACTCGGAGGTGGTGGTGTTGGAGCATTAGGCGATTGATAGCCATGAGAAGGTGGTGGTTGGCTGGTAACAGGCGGAGGAGTGTTACCACCATATTGAGATATTGTTGCAGAATAGTCTGCAGCAACAAAAGAAAGAATGGTGCTTTGTAGCAAAAAAACCAACGCAAAAAAAGTAATTAGCTTCATTGGTAACTACTTGCCTGTTGTGAATACTCAGTACAATCTTCATGGCTATATATAATAGTAGTTGACAGTCACAGTACTGAAATACTTGAGAGAAGACACTTGCCAGATCCACCAGATAATCAGCAAATTTCTCATGCAGAGCTTACAATTTTCAAACCAAGACAATCACAAAGCGTGGAAGAAAAAGTGGAAGAGGTTTGTTTTTACTTTGTTTATGACTACTACTGTAGTGTTACTAAAGTACTTAAATGACCGAATGTTTCTGATTAGTAGAGTGAGATCACCTTCTCACATTCCCCATATTTGTTTGTTTGTCCTCAAATAAAATGGATAGATAAGGGATTGTAAAAATGAAGAACAAATCTATTTGCTTAGTTTTACAACCGTCAACCTGATATAAAGGGTATAGAGTTCTGGAGGTCGGTGAATTTCTTCCTTTTCTTGAGCAAGTAGTATGTATAGACTTCAATTAATGCATAGCTCCTTGGTTCCAATTAAATAACAAAAAATAAGCACCCCTCAAGTAACAGACAAACCATAGAGCTAGAACTGACTCAAGTCACTAATATTTTTCAGAAAATAACTAATAGCTTCCATATTAGCAAATACACCAATGCGCCTCTACATGTAGAGATAGCCTGGCACAGACTCAGACAAACCATAATAATGTCATAAGACTGTAATCCTTTCTATTATGTTTCCTTCTTTTTTGGCTGTATTATTAGAGGACATCGTTAACACTTAACACAGACGTTTCTCAAAACGCCATCATTTCATGAAGATAATGAAGTAGAAACTAGCAAACCATTTGGCTCATATAAAATACCATATAATTAGGGGCAAACTAGAAAGGTGGCTGGAAAGAAGCAAAGTTTTTAGTATCCCCCACTTCAATAAGATTGCACTGCAATTACAAACAGAACGTATTTACACGTCAAATCATAGATTGCACGAGCAAATTTTAAATAAGATAAGCGAGCCACCAAGAAAAACAGAGGAAAAGTATCCCGGCCCTGAGGCCGCCACCCACACTACAGTTGGGTCAAATTTTCATCTAATACACATGGCCCTAAATTCAACCAATTGGTTCCTTCATTGGAAAACATGCTTGTATGATGGAACACTACAGAAGCCAGCATCTTCGACTGCTCTTTCCCAGCACATAAGAATTTCTGCATAAAAGCAACCATTTTCAGAATACCAATTACAAATCATTTCAAGCAAACATCACACATAACCATTCAAAAGCTGAAATGCTGTTTTGGTGAAGAAACAAAAGCTGAATTGTTGAACGTATAAATCAAACAGGAGCACAATTGTTGAATGTACAATATTTTTAGCTACAATATTACACTAATGAAAAACTAAAAAACGTGAAAAAGGAAGCAAATTAAGTGACAGGCATCTACAATGTTCGAGACTTGTTACAGAAAAAGACTAAAGCGTGATGACTGATAAAATACTTGAAGAATAGTCATGCTGGAGGACAACAATGCAAAGTAGACCAAAGTGTAGACCTAAGGAAATAATCCATCATTTTAATCCATGGCGTTTCACTGATAACATGAAGTATCATTTCTAGAGAGAAGTAACCGAAGTTTGCCAAAATTAACAGCTGACATGCCAAATTCCACGTATTGTACATCCTTTTTCCTCTGCTTACATGACTACATTCAATCTGATGATTTTACAAGACTTCTTAATCAAAGAGAAAAAAAGGTTATCTAGAGTATGAGATTTCACATGGACCCCACTTGATGTTATGATCATTTAGCTTGTAAAATCATGAGAAAGTAGAGCTTTCAGCTAATACAGAGCTTTGCATTTGAAACTTCTCTTGTTGTACTATAGTTATGTCCAATAAAGATAGACTTTATAAAGTAAAGACTCAGTATTTCATGAAGGTAACATTGTTAAAGAACGGTTGAGACCGCTTACACCATGAAACTTGGAGTAGCAAAGGCAGGACAAATACTTGAGCGAAGCCACCAAGGCACTACGACATGACCCTACCCATGGATCCTATCTTGAAAAGAGCAGTACTGGTAAATAAATATTGCTAGTAGAGTAATGCATTAGGTTAAGGAACTTCATGGACAAATATTCCTGCGCTCAACAATAGGAAACTAGAAATTTAGTATATAAATTGAACGGGAAAAATTAAGACTCACAAATTAAGACCCTTGTGGTCCGGCCCTTCCCCGGACCCCGCGCATAGTGGGAACTTAGTGAACCGGGCTGCCCTTTTTTTATGCGAACTTAGTCTGGTATTCAAGTGGTGAAAGGTAGAGAGGTGGGCCCATTATCCCCGAGTTTCAAAGATTGTAGCTGGTCCTAAGGTTACCCCAAACGAATCTCTCCATCATCAAGAAAATAATAAATTGAGACTGCATCTTGTTCTAAATCAGTGACCTAAAATGATTTTTGAACTTAATTCACTTAATTTTTTACTTTAGGTACTTGATTGTAGTTTTCAAGCCTTTGTTCCATACAATTGTTGTTTTTATTATTAGTTCTTTTCTTGAATTACATATTCGTGTGTACATATATTCTTAATGTCTTTCTTCATCAAAAGAAGGTCCCCTTTGACAACAATGCATTTAAATTGACAATGAAGGATGAAAAAGGTGTGGATAGGGATGCACATGGGTTTTGCTCACAAACAAAATCAACCAATCAACTGCAATTTAAGGAAAAGGACGTGAAAGTTCTCATCCCGGAGACGCTTGACAACTCAGCCCACAACCTTGATATATCATGTGTCATTTTACAAACCTTATAGAAAAAGATGGGGATTACAATTCGGTTTAATAATGGCAAGTAATAGAGAAGGATAAACATATGATTATGCTGGCGCATTCCAAAAGTTATAGGGAGAGAACGAAATGAAAAAGGTAATGGATCACTTTGAAGCATATTTTTACCTTTCCTAACGCTCAACACAGTTTTTATTATAGTTAGGTTTTTTCAGAGTGTTTATTATATTTAAGTATTTATTCTTCCTTCAATTTCTTTACAAATTCAGACACATTACTATTGCCGTCTGCTAAACCTTTTGTAGTAGATTATTTTTTGTTGAAATGAGTCTTCTAATAGAAATTACTGGGAACACTTGAAAACTTTCAAAAAGGAAAATCCAAGTACATTGTTGTTCTGCACAAGAGTATCTCAACAAGCTTCTCCACGCACATGCAAAAGAAATTGACAAGCGCAGTTACAAGCATGCAAGGACTATAATCCAGCTTATCCCTCTCTTTCTCTCATCAACCTTCACTATGAAGTTTGAAAAGTCTCGTGATAAGAATCATAATCTACTTCTCTTTCAATCATCCATTGTATGCTTTATTCCGTTAAGTCGTCACTTGCTTCTTTGTGAGCGCGGAAAATAAAATAAGGTAGATATATGTTGAAAGTTCGATTCCAATAGTTGGTCAGGAACAAATTCTTGAAATATCGATGTTTTTGTAGCAAGAATCACTGCCTAGTAAAGCTATTATCTTAAAGCCTACACAAGCCTTCTGTCATACCCTTCCCCACACCCAAAAATAACACTTGCAGCCAAATCTATATGTAAAGGGAGAAACTAAAACAAAACAAAACAGAGCCAAGCTAGCCTAAACACCCTTTTCCATTAAAATCATATTGTTTTATCAGTTAAAGAACAAAATTATATTAAAGAAAGCAGCTCCAAAAGAAAGGAAAAGGGCAGAGCTCTATGCTCAATCAATCATGGGCTGTTTTAAATTTTAGGACTACGGGTGGATACCTATAGAGCATCTTAGCTACTTTGAAGAAGAAAGAAAACGGAAAAGATCAGTTATCAAAAGAAAAGGGAAAATATTAAGTTTTCATAAGAAATTTTCTCCTTGGAACAGACCCTAAAAAGAGGACTAAAGGAGTCAAATCATCACACAATAAGTCACATCGTTTATCCAATGAAAATTGGATACAGAATTAGAGGAAGAAATATGAGCATTCTAACATTTGGTATTCGTAAACCAGTGATAGAGGATATCATACAACTAGAAAACCATTCAGTAGCCTTGATGATATTGAGGGAGTAGTAATCTACCATGACTTGCAAGGAGATAAGGGAAAGAAGTGTTGGTTTTGATAGAGACATTTTTTTTAAAATTGCTGTAAAATATGAAGAGAGTAAAATGTAAAACATCATCAATATGATATAGAACAGAATCGTTACATGCAGTTAAGCTTTTAGGTCTTACTGACAGTAAAATTAGCCATATAAAATAGTGTCATCACACGGTTAAACTTTTAGGTCTTGAAGCCGGTAAACTTTGCCAGTTAAAGAATAGTCAATATGAATGAAATACAAAGCAAAGTACATCAACATAAAACATTCATGCCTTTTAGAAGGGCAGGGAAATGACAAGTGCAACCCCTAAACACATTTTTTAGAAAGAAGGGAAATGCATGGCTGAAGTCCTTTTATAGCCCTGGTATATATGTATAACATGAGATCGGCATAGGCATTTTTATTTTTACGGCACAGAAACAAGATCAATCTAAAAAGAGGTTTCTTGATAATATCATTTCATAAAGTCAGCATTAGGCAATAAAAAATGGAAATGTGTCAAGTACACCAACCTTAAGTGCCACGGGGAGAGCACACACATAAGCTATCACCTTTTGCTTCATAAGAACCGAGGTTTTCTATCTGTTGGCTTCAAAATCTGGAAAGAGCACATCAGATTTTCATCCACACTCATCATTGCACCAGCATTATCAAATTCGCCACAGTAGTTTGGTGCAGAAAATACTGTAACTAGCTGCCTTTCAGCAAAAAATTCATAGCCGTCCTCCACAACCTAGGTAAGAGAACATCCTATAGTCAATACAAGACACAACAAAAAGAGAAGACCACAATTTAAACATCAGTACCTGATGGGCACGACAAACGAGGTCAATATCATGTTGCATCAAAAACTCTGCGACTATATCCGGGCCATAGGTATATGAGACGCCCCTATCGTTCATTCCCCAACCTTTAACTTCCCTACTAGGATCTGACCAAAGTAAATCACAAAGCAGACCAGAATCTGGAACATCCGTTGGACGAGGTAAATTTCGTATCAGATCTAAGTCTGTTAGATTAGGAGAAAGGCCACCATGCATGCAAAGTATTTTATCATCTATGAGAGCTGCCACAGGAAGACAGTTGAAGCAATCAGTGAAGGTTTTCCACAGCCTCACATTGAATCGGCGCTTACATTCATCATAAAATCCGTAAATCCGGTTAATAGAAGCACATTCATGATTCCCTCTTAACAGAAAGAAGTTCTCTGGGTATTTAATTTTGTAAGCAAGTAGAAGGCATATAGTCTCCAAACTCTGTTTGCCACGGTCCACATAGTCCCCTAAAAACAAATAATTAGCCTCGGGAGGGAATCCACCATATTCAAAAAGCCTCAGAAGATCACCATACTGTCCATGAATATCACCTACAATCCAGAACAAAAACAAAAGAGATGGGCTAATTAATTTGACTAAATACAACAAAGATTGATTATGACAGACTGCCCCAACCAAACCACCCAACCCCCAACAAAGAAACAGAAAAGTGAAATGGATGTAATGAAGAGGGGGACAAATAAGGAAAAAGAATCCTGTTATGAGACAAACAGACTTCCGGATTTAAGATATACTCCCATTAGATAGGAACAGTATAAGATAAAATATTACAATGATGACAAGATGATCTCAAGGGAAGCATAGAACGAAGAAGCAATTCAAAAGGCACAAAGGTTTCTAGAGACTAAATTCTCACTCTTTCAGAACTAGAAGAACAATCTCAATGAAAACATAAGGACTCTACTCTATCCTTTATTCTGCATCCTATCAAACTACAGCGAAACAGATAAATCAAGAACCTTGTAATCTTATCAAACTACAGCAAAACAAATAAAGAGTCGTTCTACCTACTAAAGAAAAAAACGAGCATTAGCAGCAGAGGCCGTGTGGTATATCAAGGCAATGTCATCCAAAAGCAGATACAATATTCAACTATCTCCAACAAGCATACATATATTTTCCGCATTTTACATTAAACCGCCATAGTAGATGAGTGGACAAAATGTGCAAACAACATTGAAAAACATAAATAAAAGTTCACAATTTATTCAAATTGAACAGATTTTGATCTTCTCCTACCTCACACATGCTCTGCCAATTGAGAGAACCCTCACCAATACCTCACACGTTTCAGGTCAAAGAAACTCATTTTTCAAATTCATCAATAGCTTTTCAAACCTACCAGTGTGGAATAAACACCCAATAGCCAATACACAAAAAAATTTGATTAGTCATTTTTGTAGTCAATAGACAAATTTAAGGTCTTCAAGCCTTACGACTACAAGGGGTTTGACAAATCAAATGCAACTATTAATACCATAAGCGGTAAGAACATTACATGTAATAGTAACTTGCATAACCCCACATGCATGATTAATGATTGGCTTATGTGAGGAAAGTAAGAGGCGGAGGATAGAAACATAATTAAACCTCAGATACAGATTCAACTGTTTCCCATAAGTACACAAATATTTTCCACATCTTACACTAAAAAGACAAGCTACAACCCTACTAGTAAGCCACCATAGAAGATGAGTGGACAAACTGTGCAATCAAACTTTAAGAACTTTAAAAAATAAAAATTCACAATTTATTCTAATTGACCAAACAGCTTTCATATTTTCAAATTCACCAACATTTTTTTACATTTAACAGCAGGGAATAACACTCAATAGACAAACTAAATGTCTTAAGCTACCCATAGTTCTAAAAACTTTCACATTTGACAGAGCGGAATAAACAAACAGCTCGACACTCTACGAATTGAGAGAACCCTCACCAATACCTCACACATTTCAGGTCAAAGAAACTCATTTTCAAATTCATCAACAATTTTTCACATTTAACAGCGCGGAATAAACACTCAATAGACAAATTTAAGGTCTTCAAACCTTACAACTACAAGGGGTTTGAACAAAATCCTAAACAGTAAAGAACATTACATGCAAAAGTAATTTCCAATTTATATGGCACACTTTACTTATTAGTCAATCCCAAAAAGAATAACTTACTTTATTTCTTAAATTTCGTATCAAGTAAAACTACATCACATAAATTGGGACGGAGGGAGTAATGATTAGTAAAAGAAGGGTATAAAAGTAATTTTACCACAGATCTTGATAGGGGCTTCAAGCTCCAAAAGATTGGGCTGTTGAAGGAAGATTTCTTTACAAGCAGTACAGAGAGAGCGAATCTCAGCCTCAGAGAGCTGAACTTGCCTAACAGTTCTTGCATTCCTAAACTCCAATAGCCTGTTTATTATGTCATCAAGAACACCAGGCTCTATTCCCTGCCCATTTTGTTGAGCCATCTCCCTTTCTTATCCTTTATTCCTACTTTGGGGGTGTGGGGTTTCAATATACCCAAAATAAAACCTAAAAATCCAAGAAAAAACAAACAATAACAAGAAAATGGGGTCAGAGTTTTTTCCAAGAACCCATTTTTTCGTGTGGGAATAACAAGAAAGAGTGAAAGGTTTGATTTTGATGGGTTTGTTTGGGGGTGGGGGTATATGAATATGTGAAATAATTAGGTGGGATAAGAACAGTGAGATATTTTAGGGGGGGGGGGCTGCAACTCCGATGTCGGAGTCGATGTATCCTTTTCGCTAGTATAAATTTTAATGCAACTCCGATGTCGGAGTCAATTAGTATAAATTTTACTTCAGTGTCAATCAGAAACTAGGGTTTCCTTTTCTCTTAAGTTGGCGTTTGGATAATACTTTAATCCAAAAATTGAGACATTTGTGGTTCAGTATTTTTTTTCTCTTTTTTCGGAAACCAGCATTTTTTCTTTTTAAAAAAAAATACTTTTTAGATTTTTCTTTTACTACGTAAGGGCTAGGGAAAAGGTAAATGGGACATGAATTATAAGTTGGGGGGCGATAATATAACAATCCGATTTAATATTTTTTCTTAAAAGTGAACTCTGGAATTGCAAATTTTAATTGTGGTTACTAATTTCAACGGATGTCATAAATAAGGAGTATTTAAGAAATATATTTATACAATATGTGAGCTTGTTATATTGGCTAAGGGGAGATCAAGTGGGCCAAGCCCACCTTATTAGTAAATCTCATGGTAGAAGTCCATTAGGGATTGTAGTTACTAAACCTATTTTAAGACTTATGTTAGATTAGAAAGAAAAAGAAAAAAGGGGAAGGGGTTAGATATGTCTTTACCCTATATGATATTCATTTATAACCAGTCATATAAAGATTAAAACATAAACATGTTCAACTTAATAAAATCAGCAAAAGTGTAACATAAATATTAAATCTTATAATGTAGCAAAACACCAGCAAGTCATACAAAACTTTAAACATCTACCCAAAATCTGATAACTTTTAACAAAGAAATGAAAGCATAACTATTTACTCACTTGCAGCGCCTCTTAATCTTTTATTTTAGCCTACCTTGTGAAGATCTCTATGAAGCTTCTAAGATAAACAAAATGAGTGTCTGACTTCGGGACACAGCTTAGAACTGAAATAAATAGAAAGATAAAGATAGGGAGGGGTCAACTTGCAATAGAAAAGTGACCTTATCAAAGACATCAATGATCAGGAGATCCTAACAGCTATACAGAGTATGCCTCATGAGAAGTCACCTGGTGTAGATGGTTTTGTTGGAAATTTGCCTTTGGCGGGGAGATGCGTCCACCCATCTTTGATGAATTAAACACTAGTGTTTCGCATGTTGGAGACTTTGTCTCTTCACACATGCATGATCTACGAAGTGAGTAGATGACCGTAGGGCCAAGAATCGTCAAATTTCGTTGAGAAATGAAAGAGATATTGGTCCACGAAGTAAGGTGTTTGAGGCATTGAAATATGGTGTGGGACAAATCTACCACATCGGTGGGAATAGGAAGAATTGCTCTCTATATAGGTCTCTAAAATGGTAAAGGGTTTGGGACCCCAAGGGGTATCACATGTGTTTAAAGGAGGGAGGACATAGATGTGCATGGGTTCAAGGCTAAGGCCACGTGCACCTCCACCGCCGCCCACCCGTCCGGTCAGGTCTCGGTCTCGGTCTCGGGTCGTGGGCTGTGGGGACTTTCTGATATTATCTTTTTGGACCCAAAATTGCTTAATATTTATAGTTTGGTCCCCAGAGTTTCTGAAAAGTTGATTTTGGGGTGACGGAAGGCAGAAAACTTTCTACCTACGTTGGAACTATTTTTTGAGGCATTAATCAGCCATTACTTGGCTGATTAACTCCTCCATTATCAGCCCTTCTTCAATGGTCATGAACAGCCCATAAACCACCCATTAATCTGCCTCCTAATGGCCATTAACAGCCCTCACTAATGGCCATTAACAGCCCTCACTAATGGTTATTAACAACCTTGTTTGTGGCTGTTGGGCAGCCCTCCTCCGTGCTATATATTGATGCCTCATTTGGCTCAATTCGTGACAGCAATATAGCACACATACGTGACTGAAATTCAGCACAAAACAGTGAGCAAAACAGCCAGAAAATAGCATAAAACACAGCTCAAAACTGTGACGAAAACCAGTGAGTTAAGACTCTCATATACATAAGATATACACTATAGAGACACACTATATACACAGAGACAAAACAGAAGAGAAGATAGAAACTCTTCCTTCATTTTTCATATCTTCAGCAAGTCGATTCATATTTGTTTTATTCGGCAGGCTCAACCTATTGGCTTTGTAGCGTTGAGATTAAAGTGTTGTTTTATCTTCGGAGACTATTGCCCGCTAACGTAAAAGCATATATGCGGGACAATCTTGTCTTAAGGACAGAGGGCAATCCCTCGACTCAACACACAACGTTCTAACCATCCAGATTTAGTTGTTTCTTGATTTCAGGATATCAAGATTCAAGACACAACAAGCTTTCGACAGTTCTCAAAATTGGGCTTGCAAGGTTATCAACATTCAAGACACAACAAACTTGCAGCAGTTTTGAAGATTGATCATTTATTTATCCTTTCGAACACTTGTAATAGTTATTTACTTCTCATACTACTTTATAAAGTATAATAGAGTACAAACAGGCTTTCCAGTTAAGTTTTTACTCAACACTGGGAGGTTGTCAAAGATGCAGTCACTGGAGCTGCGAAGGAGTTCTTCCTTACTAGTAAGCCACTCAAATTTTTAAGTTGTACTGTTGTGACCCTAGTTCCTAAAGTTGCTTTCCCTACCATGGTTAAGGACTACAGGCCTATAGCATGTTGCATTACCATCTACAAAGTCATTACCAAAGTCCTAACCAATAGACTTAAGACTGTTATCAGTACTTTAGTTAGTCCTTCTCAATATGCTTTTATAGAGGGTAGAAGCATAGTTGATAATATTCTTTTTAGTCATGAATTGTTTAAATGGTATACTAGGAAGGGATTGTCTGCGATGTGTGTGATGAAAGTGAATCTAAGGAAAGCCTATGATTTTATTGAGTGGTGTTTTTTGAAAAAAACTCTAGTTGACCTTGGGTTTCTTTGCAAATTTATTTATTGGGTCATGGAATGTATTGGTTCTGTCTCTTATTCCATGGTTGTTGACACCCAATTTTGTCCCCTCTATTTCGATTATTTGTCTGTGATTTTTAAATATTTTGACACTTCAAAACAATTTTAATATATATATTATTATTATTATTATTATTATTTTCAATATCATCATTATTATTATTATTTGTATTTTTTACTATCATTTGCTTTTAATATACTAATCATAGTTTTTGCCCTAATACTCTATGTTATTTTATTTTCGAAAACGACATCACACTCTTTATTTTAAGCAACAAGCATTTCATAAATATTATGTTTTTATTATTATCACACCATTATTTTATTTAAATAATTTACATTTCTTCAAAGCATTTTTTTAACAAATCCCTTTTTATATTTTAACCTACTCCCCATTTTATTTCCCTTACCCAAAACAATATCAACCACAAACAGCCCAATTCCTTCTCGCCCAACACATCCTTTATTTCTCTCGACCCTAAAACAAAACACAAAAAAACCTTACACACCTCTTACCCTTTTCGTCCAACTCGACCAGTCCCATACCATATTCCCCCTAAAATCACTGACGACACCACCAGCCCTGCCATCACCAACCCCCCTCTGTTGCCCCTGACACCACCACACCCCTCACGTCACTTCACCATACCCTATCCCCCAAAATCAGCTTCCAAATCGTCAATTTTTGCCCCTTTAATTCAAATTTCAAACTCGAATTGAAAAGGGGGTAAGGGTGAACGGTTTGGGGGGAA
Source organism: Anisodus acutangulus (assembly GCA_029783415.1). Taxonomy (NCBI): domain Eukaryota; kingdom Viridiplantae; phylum Streptophyta; class Magnoliopsida; order Solanales; family Solanaceae; genus Anisodus; species Anisodus acutangulus. The sequence continues at coordinate 3,831,226 of CM056494.1, read as the reverse complement.
TCCATCTATAAAAACCCCACATTTGTTCTTCATTTGGAGGAGGGTTTTTTTCCCGGTCGGAATAAAAAAAGTGTCTGAAAAATAAAAGAAAACAGTCCAAAAAATGGTCTAAAAACGAAGAAAAAGGTTGATTTGTTCTTAATTTTCTTGTTATGAAATACTCCTTTTGGTTCTTAATTTCAATCCGAAAACCCTTTTTTGTTTCTGCACGATCTCGGGCCAGTTTAAAAATCCGAAATTCCTTTTTTGGTTCCTAATTTTCAATCTAAAAAATCTTCTTGAATATTAGTTAAATTCATCTTGCATCAACATTAATTTTTTGTTCTTCACATTTCCGGGCCGGGTCAGAACCGAAACTGGTTCTGTTTCGGGTAAAAAATCCATTCAAAATCAGAAAATCAGCATTCAAAAAATCAAAAATCAGACTTCCAAAATCAGAAAAATCTGAATTCCGAAATCAAAAATCAACATTCCAAAAATAACTTCTCCGAGATGATTTGACGATTCGAAACGACTCCTCGGTTCGCTGCCCAGAAAAGGTCCATAAATACATCTCCTCTCACTTATTTTTTCTATATTATTCTGTGTGTTTATATTAACTATGTGGTAGTGTAGTCATTATGTTGCCATAATTATTATTAATGTTTAAATATGAGCTTGTTTAATCTACGTAGTTAATGTGAATGTTTTGGACATATTTCGTTGTGTGAACTGTTAGATTCATGTGTCAATAGGATATGATTTATTAAGTATAATCTTCGATGTTTAGTACTTTAAGCATATGTTTAGTGAGATTATGGAAGAGATTAGTTAAATAAATAATGTGATAGATACATATGACCGTTTGTTTTACCTTTTAGTTCATGATTAATGACAATTGAATATTTATGGGTTGCCTTAGACATGTTTTAGAATTATGTCCTGCAAATTAGTTTTGCATTTGTTTAGTGAATCATGTCATAGAGTAACTTATTTGATGTTTGTTTTGCACTTGAGGATAAGAATTGAAGTCAACAAGTTCCGAGTTTGTAGTCACAGTTTGATCTTTGGCATGTTTGGAATCCTTGTTGAATTCTTTAACTAGTTTATTCCTATAATAGGTGTTTGGTTTGTTTGTTAATTTTGGTATGGCATTTAACTAATATGTCAACATGTTTGAAAACTATTTTGCTATACAGTTTTTCGTCTATAGTATCAATCCTCATCATGTTTGATTAAATACATATGCCCTGCTTACTAAGTTGTTGAAATGGTATTTGCATTAACATTTTTACACTTATAGAGCTAGTTTATACCGTGTTGAGGTGTGACTTTATCTTTCATGAATTATTTATTTATATTCTTTATGTATATATATTTTTTCATGTTTCGTCTACTAATCCATTTCTTTTCTTTTGTTTACATGAAATTCATCGGGAGCAACAAAGAGTCTCGTTATGAGACTCATCATGACAATTGTCAAACGAAGACCCGCATCCACATTCATTGCATTCTCCGGCCTCGGAATTTCTAAACAAATAAGGCGGGATGATATCGTCATCCGCCCTAGTCGCTGTTTTTGAATTCTTTAATCCCCCCTCCCACTTCTTCTATTATTTTGGGTTGTAACTTAATTATTTAATTATGTGCGATCATAGGAATGCTTAGAATAATTAGGCCTTGAATGGATAGATAACATGGTAGTTTTAAAAATTGAAAATCCGTCGCTAGTTTATTTATTTAGGCTCGGGTGGTTTAAAATTGGAAATCCGCCTCTAGTTTATTTATTTTAGGCTCGTCATGCATATTCAAAACTTTTAAAACAATTTGGTCACCCTTTACTAGAATTTTTAAACATACAAACAATGTTTTATTTTTCATCCGATTTGCAATTCAAAAAAAACGATTTCCATAAGAATCACTTATTGGCATCATAAACAATTTATTTTTTCCTTATTATCAATTGTCAAAATGCATGTTTTTATCCAAAATCAACTTTACATGTATATTTTTATAAACAATGTCATACAAATGCATGCTTTTATCCAAAAAATTAATTTCACATATATTTTTATAAACATTGCCATGCATACTCTTTTCGGATTTTATACCATAAATTTATTTATCCAAATTGCAATCACCTTTGCAAGAATCTTTTATGTTGTCAAAATGCATCTTTTAAATTAAGTACTTGCAACATCCCTTTTTAAACTTTATAATTTTAAACATGCATTTTTTCTTAGCATAATAATTAACATGAGTTTGACCGGATAATCGCAAATTAGCGGATCTTAACGGATGTCTAACCACTTCCCTTTAGGATAATAAAGAACCCTTACCCGAAATCTCATAGTTTAGCAGACCATTAACTGGAGTATTTTGCATCATTTATGTTAACATTTAGGTGCCCTAATTCACCGTAGAATAATTAGGTGTCGACTCTTTAACCCTTAATTAATTTAGGAAAAGCCCATACGTCGCGATCGTGTCGAATCCCCCTTCCTTTGTGGACGGTGGGGTTAAAAACGGGTGCGACACTAGTTATAAATGGAGGACTCACTCCTACTTTTCAAGGCAAAAGAAAGATAAAACAGGGTGACCATATATCTCCATATCTTTTTGTGCTTGTGACGGAGTATCTTCAAAGATAACTCAACACAATAGTTGAGAATCCAAGTTTCAAATTTCATCATAGATGTAAGAAGTTGGGTATTATGCATATATACTTTGCTGATGATTTGTTGATGTTTTGCAAAGCTGAGACTCATTCTATTCAATTACTACAAGAGGCTTTTAACAAATACTTAACTGTTTTTGGTTTGCAAGCTAACATTGATAAGAATTTTATCTATTTTTCTGGAGTTAAGGATATTGTCAAAGCAAATATTCTACAAACTCTGGGCTTCAATAAGGATACTCTACCTTTTAAGTACTTAGGAGTGCCTATTTCTTCCAAGAAACTAACAGTTGCCCAATGTATGCCTTTGGTGGAAAAAGTAACAGAAAGGATCAAATGCTGATCTGCAAAATTGCTCTCCTATGTTGTGCTGGTAGGTTGCAACTCATCAAGTCTGTCATCTTTGGGCTCAAATTTTTGTTCTACCAAAAAAAATAATGAAACTGGTGAATTGTCTCTATAGAACTTTTGGTTCAGCTGATAAGTCAAGGAAAGCTCTTGTATTATGGGAGAAACTGTGTTTTCCAAAAGCAGCATGTGGTCAAAATGTGATTGATCTGTGTAGGTGGAATAGAGCTGCAATCATCAAGCAACTCTGGACCATAGCTAAGAAAAATGACTACCTATGAATTAGATGGGTCCATATATATTATATGAAGCAAGATTCAGTGGAAAGTTGTGTTATACCTGCAAATGCAACTTGGGTCATCATAAAAATATTGGAAGCAAGGAAGTTTATCCTACAAACACTGTCTCTTCATGGTGATTTACATAGCAGACTTCATTTTATGGTCTCAAAGTCTAAATTTTCTATCGAGAAAATGTATCTCAATCTGATGCCTCAATTTCCCAAAACACCATGGAAGAGTCTCATTTTTAAAAAATAACATACACCCAAGGTATAATTTTACGTTGGATGGCATTAATGAGGAAATTGGCTACTGTGAATAGGCTTATGAAATTTGGTGTCATTGTGCCCCCAACATGTGTCTTCTGTGGCTTAACTGATGAAACACTACCTCGCGTCTTTTTATTGTGTTGTTACTAAGGCTGTATGGGCTAGACTGATGTTGTGGTTAGGCTTACCTAGGACAATTGGAAATTGGGAGGAGGAGTTAACATGGATACTGGCCTGGGCAAAGAAAAAGAATGGACAAGGAGAAATTATTTGCATTGTGTTTTCTATGGTTCTTGCTTTGATTTGTAGGGAAAGGAACAGAATCAGGTTTCAGTCCAATAGCTACAAGGCTGATATGTTGTGAAGAGAGATTAACATACACATTCACAGTAGAGGAGCAACAAAGAGGACATGATTTGCAGAATTGTCAAATCTTCAAGGATCACCATGACAAGCAGCTGTTGTGCACATGGAGTCTTTTTTGATACCCCTAAGGTCCATGAGGGCTTGTCCCTCACTTACATGAAACCTTCCCAAGAAACCAATTTAAAGGTTGAAAAGGTATGTTCGAAAAGAGATATACCTCAATTTCCGCTAAACGCTATCAAATATATTTTTCGAGGTTAAACAATCACTCTACAATTGATTAGAATAATAAAACTTAGAACTTTTAACCCTCTTCTCTAGAATTTTCACCCTTATTGAAAACTAAGATTTTTAAACCAACATTCATGTTCTTCCTTTCACAAGATTTATCCATGGATTCTAATCACTTGTAATAGCCCACACTAATCTTAATTCATTCAATAAACACCATTATAGGTCAAGTTCTTATCTTTATTGCTTGAAAAGTTCTCTTCAATGATTCTTTCTTTGATTCTCAAAAATTCATGGATTAGAATGATAATTTAGTGTTAATCCTTATTGTTTTGATGTGGGTTAATCATAGGATGGTTAGAAACTCACTTTGTAAGGTTTGAAGAAGTTTTAGAGTTTTTTCTTCTCAAAAAATCGGCCAAGAATGAAGTGGGATTAAAAATTTAAAGAAAATCACGTTTTTAAACACTTCCGGCGAATACAGTAGTTCAAAATTCACGGTGTTCAAATCACTCGATTATTACTCCGTGCACAGTTAAAATATCAGTCACTATTTCACCTACCTCATTTTTTCCGTGGGCCCCCGATGTCTTATACTGTTGACTTTTACTTTCCTTTTCCTTAATTTAGGGGATTTATTTTGATTTTTTTGGGGGAAAACAATTTTCTTAAATAAGGGGTTGGGGTTTCAATCTGGGAGGTCACATCTTCTACACACACAAACATGTTTTCAGATTTTCCTTCTACATAAGAAACCCTAGTACACTTTCTCCTCTCTCATCTTCACCAAAACCACCGCTCACCATCCTCACCGGAAAACCATCGCACAGCAACCACACCGTTGATTACAGTTCCCCCTCTCTTAATCTCTCTTGTCTCTCCACCGCCAGCAACCATAACCCTCCGACCACCACAACCGTACCACTACTTCGACCACCATCATTGTACCACCCTATCGCCGGCGAATCCAACAACCCCTCAAACCACAGCCGTTGCTCCAAACTCACCATAACCTCCACCGTAACATCACCACCGGTAAAAAACTCCGGCAGCAACCACTGATTACCACCCTTCATCTTCTACGCCGCCGTCATCCTCCTTTCTCCCTCTATTATCATCACCAAACCAGTCGTTGCTCCACCAGTCCCACATCTCCGACCAAACTCCGACCAACTCCATCTCAGCCTAACACCAGCGCCGACGACAACCAAACCATACCAAACTCCGGTAGAACCCCACAACCAAATTCACCACAAAACCTCCACCGAACCGCTCTGCCTGTCATCACCTGAGCAAACTAACGCCACCACCTTCCTGTTTCTCCGTCCCTAGCTGTTATGTCCTAAAACTGGAGATACCACAAAAAATGGTGGTCATTAATAGAATATTTTTTAATATTCTTTCATTAATTGTATATTTTTATTTTAATTAAAATTATAATTTTTTTTATAATTAGGTTAATTAATTATCTAGTTTGTATCAAAATAAATATTCTCGTAACCGTATATATATTGTAAATCATTCGTCAATAAAATCAAGAAACATATTAATTTATGTTATCATTAGCCTAAAACTACAGACTTTACCCTAGCTGCTGATATACCCTCTCAGCCGCCATCTTTTTCCCACGTTGGCACCTAGCCCACGTAGGCACTAGCCCACGTCGAAATTCTAGCCGCCAACCTCTCTCGGCTCCCCTTTTTTCCCCCACGATGGAACTCTATTTTTTTGGCTATTCTCTCTCTATATTCCTCTTAAATTTTTTCTTTTATGGCTCACAAAATTAAATTTCATCTGACACTTACCGTAAACAACATTAAAAACTTCATTCATGTTACTCTTGAGATTGAAAAAGAGTCCATACTTCTCGTGGGCGGAGCTTTTTAAGATCTATTGTCATGTATATGAAGTTATCGAACACATCATCCCTCCCACGCCAAAGTTCACAGATGTACCATCGGCTTCGATTTCTGATGATGCACTCTGATCTTGTTTGGACGTAGCCGTTCTCCAATGGATATACATCATAATATCTAATGATCTGTTGCACATCATCACCTCACCTGAAATGCGAGTGAGTTTGCGACATCACATTCTGAATATGCGGCCGCATTCCGACCGACATCCCATACAAGCGTCAGTAAAATGGGCATAACTGTTTTCTCACAGCTATGATTGATCTCCACCTTATATAGTTGAAAAGATATTTCAAAGGGTTACAACTTTCATGTTTTAGGTTTTCTCAAATTCTTAACAGATATTCACTTAAATAGGCTAACAGTTAGGATTACCGAAAACATAGTTGGTTCTATCGAATTCTACGCACCCCACTATTCGTGTTGATTTTAAAACAACTATTTCAGCCAAACTCACCTCGGTAGGACTTCATATGCCTGAAGTTTCATATTAACACTCCTTTAATACATTCACACTCAATTCAAATTTATGAAGTGTTATAATAGTCAACCAACTGAATTATTAAGATCACTCGATAATCAGTATTTAAGAACTTGGTTTGGACATCAAATATTACTTTCATTTTTTCGAAGGTTGAATTTTAATAATAGGAAGTATTGGTTTTATCATAGTATCTGCAAATGCAGAACTTTGGTGAAATATGAAAACACTAAAAAGTAAGAAAATCTTTTTAGAGTAAATTTTGTCTAAATATATTTTTTCAATCTCATCTTCAAATACTCTTTCAAAATTACACACCAAATATTATTTAGATGCTTACTTGAATTGAAAGACAGTTTTAGACCAACATTTTAATTCTTCAATTGAAGTTCAAATATTTTAATCTAGTATTAAGAAACATTCATGGTCAAATTGGTATTTATATATTGTCAAGACTAGAGGGATTGGAATGGTTGCAAAACCTTAACTTCTAAGACTTTACGGTTAACTTATCACAATAGGGACGAGAGGGAGATGCCTCAGACTAAGAAGAAAGGGCGAAGGAAATGACCCCGAAAGAAAGGGAAGTTAGGACTTATTGGAAGAGTATTCATGTCAAACTGAACCTTAATTTGTTGGATAGTTAGAAAAATACTTGAGGTTAAAGAAGTTCTGAAATGTATTCAATATCATTGTCGGGAGTACATAATTAGATATATTTACTTGCAGTCTCCTAATAATTATCATAGATAAATTAAAAATGCATAATGTTAAGAATCTGCTAGACCAAAAGCAACATTTTATAATATAACTATAGCTACAAGGCAAATTATTAACTAATAGGCTGACCATATGAGGATTAATTGTGAATTTATTTGGTATTTTACAGTAATTTCATGATGAGTCTAGAGATCATTTGTTTGTGATGTGAGTTCACTATAAAGTTATGGAATAAAATGTTGCTATCAATTGAATTATCACTCGAGATAGATTATCAGCAATTTTAGAGGGAAATCTCAACCTGCTCAAATTTAAGTAACAACTTTAGTTTGTGCATTTCTATCTGGAAATCAAAGAAATCGAGAAGAAGAACAAAAACTGTAAAAGAATCGCAAGGGAAATTGCCTATGTTTGTAAAGTTAGAACATCTCCTAAAATTAGACTAGTAGTTATAGCTGGCCAGTGGGCCGGGCTCGGGTCTAGCGGGCCGGGTTTGGCGGGGGCGGGTCGGGGCGGGCGAAGGGCGGGGGCGGGTCTGGCGGGACTTGCTCCAGTCCCGTCCCGATCCCGTCGGAATCGGGTCGGGGCGGGTTCCTGCGGGTTTTCCTTTTTTTTTTTTTAATAACGTATGTATAAAAAAAACTCAATAAACAAGACAAGATAGTGTAATAAAAAAATCTCAATGCTGTTTTTGTGCTTCTTATATTATTTAATAGACATATGATTTTTTTGTATTACAAATACAATTGTCTAAATTGCAACTTTGTGGTGTTGTCCAAAAGTTGTAAATTACATAATAAAATTACAATTAAAAAAATGACATTCTAAAAAAACACATGTTCTAATTGCTTGATAATTTCCTGTGGTTCTTCGGTTGGAATTGATATTTGTTGGTCAAATTGATCCATGTCGCTTCCACCACCTTTGGATAAGATTTCGTTGTAGTTTTCGTCTTCTTCTTCGTTGATCTCCGGTTGACCGCACCTTCTCCGCTCCGCTCGTATCCAATCTCTGAATAATACTGTAATTTTCAAGCTGTCTCCAGCTAATGAGTGTATGTGGTCTCCTATTTGATATCTGCCGGCAGAAAAAGCGCTTTCAGACGCAGTTGATGACGCTTGAATGTTCAAAACATCTCGGGCCATCATTGAAAGTGTCGGAAATGTCTTCTCATTCCCTCCAAGATTTCAAAGAAGTCTTCATGTCCATCTTCATTGATAACTTTTGGTACAGATGTAACCACGCAAAACAAAAATATCCAACTCGCTAATTTGGTTAGTAGCGGTACGGCCGCACATCTATTTCTGAGGCTTTCAATACTAGCCGCAGAAACAACATGTCTTTTGTGAGGTTGTGTTGAAGATGAAGAAGATGGTATGGAAGCCGGTAAGTTACTAGCATTTTCTTATTGGTAAAACCTATATATATTTTTTTTGCATTGGTCTTCTACACTAGACAACACTTCTTCTTTAGTTTGTTCAATAGGCGGTGGCTGATTTAGATTTTTGGGACTTGGAGGTGGTAGTACTTCTATACAATCGTAAATAGTTTCAATTAGTGATTTAGTACCGTCAATTTTAATTGTCGGATTTAATACAACACCAATAATATAAATAGTGGGAATAAGAATAAAATATTTTTTTATTTTGATAAACATTTTTTTAATAGCTGACATATAAGCTAATTTTTTCATATATTCACAAAGTAATAAAAATATTAGAGTTATATAAAATAATATAGTTGAAATAGTTGGATAATATATACCGGGAAATTCTTTTGTTGCTTGAAAAAATTTCTCTAAAAATACAATAAGTTTGGAAATTTTTACCCAATCACTATCTACAATCATATCAGCTGGATTTTGATTATGAGAGTTAAAAAATAAAGTTATAGGTTTTCTATAGTCATAAGCAACAAGTAGTTGCTCGTATAAAGAATTCCACCTAGTGGATACTTCTTCTGGAATTTTTCTATAAGGTAGTCCACAATCGTGACAAGTTTTTTATATTCTTTTCTTCGTTGTACTCTATTACTTTTAAAAACAAAGCTTATAGCAAATTGTATTTTACTAAGAATGTCTTCAAAAAGTGATAGACCATCCTTTACAATTAAGTTATATATATGGCACGCGCATTTTATATGAAAATGATCTGAAAAAGATGGAGTTAAACTATTTTTAAAAATTGTAATAGCGTAATTGTTAGAAGAAGCGTTATCTAATGTAATAGTCATAATTTTATCGGTTATTCCATAATAATGGCACACTTGATAAATATTTTCTGCAATAAAAGTACCAGTGTGCCTATCATCTATATATCTATACGCTAAGATGCGTTTTTGCATAGACCATTTATAATCTATCCAATGACAAGTTACTGTTAAATAATCATGGCCGTTAGTACTACGACCTATATCAGACGTGATAGATACTTTGCCATTAAAATGATATAATGAATAACGTAAATATTGTTGATATTCATGTGCGAATTTAAATACATCTCTCTTAACAGTTGATCTAGGAAAATCGTTAAAAGCAGGATTATATATATCTCTAATGTAATGAATAAAATCGGGAGATGAAGGAAATGAAAAAGGCAAACCCTCCACAATAACTAATTTTGATATTGCTTCCCTATCTCTATGTTTATTGTATTTAGGGCCTACAATTCCCCCCGTCATGGGGTTAATTTGACCCTGTACTTGGTCCGGGATAATATGTGAACCTTGTTCCGCTGGAGCGGACGTTTGCACACCCGATTTTGAAGCCTGGTATTGAGCATACCTAGCTGGATGAACACTTACTACGTGTATAATTAAACCCCCCGTCCCACCGTGACCTTTTTCAATTTTAAATTTTAAAACATTTTTACAAATTTACATCTAGCTACTAGATTCTCTACGTCCCTATCAAAAAATACTCATGCATCTGATTTTAATGGTCGTTTTGCTGGACCTCGTCTCATACTAGGGGGAATAAGAGGCATTTCAGTTGAAGGTGCACTAGTGGGTGTGTTGTCATCAACATTAGTGGGTGTATCATCTAGATCATCGTCTAAATTAAAGTCTTCTTGAGTTTCAGAAAATAGCTCATCGTCTAAATCTAATGGTATTATAGGAAAATGTTGAGTATCAACAAAATCATCCTGTGTAGGAATATGATGACTAGAAGAAGTACCATTGCCCTGGTTGCCCCTACTAGAAGAAACACCCTTACCCTTACCCTTACCCTTAAACATACCTCTTAATCTTTTCATTTTAATTATGATAATAAATAATTAAAGATAGTAAAATTAAGTGCTCTAAATAAAATAAACAGACAATAATAATTTAATGAAGGAACGAATGTACCAAACGCCGACGTAACGTCGACGTGTAATCGAGAGGTTGAAAATTGAAACTTTGCTCGATGGAAGATCCTCAAGCTAGTTGCCCACTTCACTCCCAATTCTCAAATGAATAAATAAAATTGAATATTTAGTAAACAATGTAGACTTGTAGAGAGATATATTGAGAGATTAGAGAGATTGTAGGAAGATTTGTGAGAAAGATGAAGAGAAAATGAGTTAATTATAGTTGAAAAATTGGGTTAAAATATAAATATAATAACTTATGGGTTAAAAATAAATATTAAGGGGTAGGGGGAGGCCAAAAATGGTCGTTGCCCAACGGCCAAAATCTAAAATGGTCGTTGGTGCAACGGTTATATCTGCAAAGGGGGAGTTACGGGCGGGATCGGGGCAGGCTCGGTTCTGACGGGCCTGGGGCGGGCTCGGGACGGGTCGGGTCGGGGTCGGGCCATCCCGGCCCACTGGCCAGCCTTAACTAGTAGTGATGAAACTCTTGTTCTAATTATTATAGATTTTGTTCCGGATGTGTTGACACGTAATTAACTCTCGTTTTTTTAATAACCAGTTAGGTGGAGTATGATTTAGCTATAATTTGTAATACTCTTACTGATGATTTATAAAATTATTAGTTACAAAGAAAAGATTCTTATATCCCTCCTATTATTATAAGTATTTTAGTGGTTTTATTTAAATTAATCAATCTAATCTTTTTAATCTTTACTATCCTATAGATTGAGCATTGAAGCAATTATTATTCCATAAATAACATGTAATAGCGATGGAATGATCACAGTGTGATCATTATTCATTAGCTATTTTCACCAATCACTATGATCCATCGTTATTAATTATCATCGCATAACTACCATCATTAATTCGCACAAATATCACCCCTAAGTATTACCACAATCTTTGCTAGCTATATTTTAGATCGTGTTTTATCAAGCAGAATATTTTTTTAGTTAATTCATGTTTCTTTAAAACTTATATTCATCATGGATTTTAAGTAAAACTAAATTATTCAAATTAATATTCTGAACAAAAATTAAATTATCCACTACCCGGATTTAAAGATAATACTATATTATATTGAGAATTTGAAAAATTATATACTTTAATCCTAAAAAAGGAAAAATGAAAAAAGGAAAACGAAAAGACAATGTTGGTGGCTTCTTACCTTTCCTGTCCGGCCGCGCCTCAATTCATTCCATAATAATTGGGCTCTGCAAATCATATCATATACAAAGCAATGAATTGAGCTATAAGGCCTAGCTTCCCCTGCCGGCCTCCCTATTGTTTCTAAATCCAGGTAAAAATTATTTGCCCTTCAAAATTGCGCTTGCGATCTTTTGGTTAGTTGTTTTTTCGTTTTATGTGATCTAAGCATTGAGTATGTGCAGTTTCAAGAATGTTTTTCTGGGTTTTATTCCTGAGGTTTTTTCTTTTGGGTCATGATTGTGTTGATGTATAATTGAACATTATACTATAATTGTTTTTTATTTTGGTCCCTTGCTCTGTAATTGATGTAGAGTGTAGCAGCCATAAAACTTGACAAGAAATGGACTTCCAAATTGAGACAACCAGGACTTTTAAACAAGTTAGTTTTTAGAGTTAAATCTTACCTTATAAAAAAACAAGTTACTTTTTAGAGTTGACAAACAAGATGGGAGGGATGTGAATCTGTTATTGATGGAAAAATGTGGTGACTAAGTAGGCGTTTGGCTATGAAAACCAAATATTTTTCACTTTATTGGGAACTTTGAAGATGGAATTGCGTTTGGTTATAGTTTTTGCAAATAATATTTGGTTGTTTGAACATACTGAAAGTGAAAACAACGTTTTAGGTGTTTCCCAAAATGCAACGAATTTTCATGATCAAACGCTGATTTTTAAATAAAGTGAAACAAGGATTTTGTCTTCTGGGTCGAGCTCGTCGCACAGGGCTTGCCTAGTGTGAGTTACCTTTGCGAGCTATTGCACAAGAGCTAGATTTACCCTGTGCGCACCCAAAAGGATAGCGGCTGCGGGTTCCCATGTCATAAAAAAGTGAAACAAAAAACCGGAAAAAAATGAAAAATTCTCGTGCTAATTATGTTTATTAGATATTATAAGCTTAATCATGATGTTTATACACTTCAAAAATAATGCAGAAACATGTATCTATATCATAGAACCTATACTAAAAAGTATCTAGTCCATTAATGCTGCATCAACTTTTCTTGAGTACATTTCAAACTAGCATCTACTTTAGATTTACAGATAATAGCTTGACTTACAACTTAACTAGGGACTTACCATCTATTGCTTTCTTTGTTTATTCTTTTTGTTGGTGTCTCAAATGGTATATTGATGAGCTTTCAACCATTCACTTCTGGTTGCAATTCTAGTGAATCTTTCCCCACCACTTTGATATATGTCATTGAAAGAGCCTTGGGAGTGTACCCAATGGCGGAGCTAGAATTTTTATCAAAGGGTGTCAAAATATGAAAAGCAATCATACAAAAAAATTAAGGAAATTCAACATATAGTATATATACACACACATTCTAGTATTATTTTTACCTATTTATCCTACGAAGGTAGATGTAAGGTTTGCGTACATCCTACCCTCCGCAGACCCCACTTTGTGGAATTACACTGGGTATGTTGTATTTTTTTTTACTTATCTACACAATGTGATTTTTTAGCGAATACATGTGGCTCCACCACTGAGTGTAGCCATCAATTCACTCTCAACTCAAATGCTGCAATTTTACTTATTTGTAGTTCCTTCAAACAGTTGGCTAACAATAAAACATATTGAAACAGATGGAGCAACAAAAGGATCCCAAGTCTGAAATAAAGCATTTGCTGGGAGCTAAATGTAATGGCCACTGTCATCGAGCTCATTTTTCTTGCAATCCAATTTGCTCATTCTCAGAGCAAGAGCATAGTATGTTGGATTCAAGACAAAGGTCAAAGTCGACTATGAAACTTTGCGGGCTCATAATCTTTTATGTAATGGTCATGGCAGTGGAGACCATTGGAGGGGTAAAAGCCCACAGCCTCGCAGTTCTAACTGATGCAGCTCACTTGCTTAGTGATGTTGTTGGATTTTCTATTTCTCTTTTTGCTGTTTGGGTGTCCGGATGGGATGCGACTAAAGAACACTCTTTTGGATACCACCGACTTGAAGTTTTAGGAGCCCTTATTTCTGTACAGCTGATATGGCTCATCTCCGGTTTTCTGATTTATGAAGCAATCGAGAGAATGTTTCAAACAAATGCCAAAGTGAATGGGAAGCTTATGTTTGCTGTTGCTGCATTTGGTCTCGTTATAAACTTCATCTCAGTTGTGTGGCTTGGCCATGATCATTCTCTCCATAGCCATTCATTTAGTCCTTGCAAGGATCACGATCACGATCACAATCATGATCATGAAATGCAAGAATTGCATCCAAGAAATGAAGAAGAGAGCTCGAAATTGGTAGCATCGTCCTCTAGTTGCAGCAAACATTCAAACATAAATATCGAAGGGGCGTACCTACATGTTATATCTGATTTAATACAATCTGTTGGGGTGATGATTGCTGGAGCTATTATGTGGTACAAACCAGAATGGTTGGTGGTTGATCTTCTCTGTACTATTTTTTTCTCGATATTTGCTCTTAGTACTACTGTTCCCATGCTTAGAACTATCTTCTCCTTATTGATGGAGAGGACACCAAAGGAAGTTGATATTGTTCAACTAGAGAATGGCCTAAAATCTTTAGCAGGAGTTAAGGATGTTCATGACCTGCATGTTTGGGCCATCACTATAGGAAAAATTGTCTTGTCCTGTCACGTTGTAGTCGAACCAGGAGTCGACCAATATGAAATTATTCAGAAGGTTAGGGAACATTGTGACCTGACATACAGAATTCATCATGTAACCGTACAAGTTGAACCAGGTTCATTGTAGATTGTATATATTGCTTACTTCGTCTCTCTTTCTCTATCTCTCTTGTTGAGTTTTAAGTTTATAGCATTGATGTGTATGTACTATAAGGTCTCTGTTTCATTGATAGCATAATCGATTAGGGCTAGGGAGATGATTGCCAATACAATCTGAGAATTTAGACGTTCTGTTAGCCAATTTTCTACTATGTTTTTCAACTTCTCAAAGGGCCAAAACATTGACAACTAAAAAGGATAGGACAGCCCGTTGCACAAAGCATCCTGCATAGCAGAGTTCGGGGAAGGGCCGCACCCCAAGAGGTGTAATATAGACAGCCTCTAATGAAAGCATTAGTGGCTACTTCCACGGCTCGAACTCGTGACCTATTCACACGGAGACAACAAAACATTGACAACTATAAAAAACAGTTCTATTTTTTCCCTCTTTCATTATAAAGACGATATCTGGAAATGCCCATGTCTTCTTTGGTTAGTTTCTAAATTTATTTGCATTAAGCACTAATCACCAACAGGAGTTCCCAACTTGTGCCTTTTGCAATTTTGAGAGGCCACCTTTAACTAAGTTGTCAGCCGTCCACTATGTGACTTGCAACTTGCAAATCAAAACAACTAAAGAGATGTAGACAGCCACAAGAATCGAATTCAATTGTTATTCATTAGTGCATTGCATCATATGTTTGCATCAAAGGGCAACTTTATATCAACTGTCTTGTGATTAGGCTTTTTCCGTATTTTCCCATTTTCGACAACTTTGTCGTTCTTGTTATTGTCATGTTCTATTATTGTCTTACAAAGGTCAAGGGCGTGCTTCTATTTTTCTCGTGTCTCTAATAAAATTAATTCGAACTTTCTGTCTTGCAAAGTTTTTCAAAAATCAGAAAACATTAGTGGTTAAATCTATTAAGAAATGCCTTGGAGATGAAATAGGTCGAACCAACAAAATAATGAGAAGGGGTAGAAAGATACCATAGGGTAACAAGTAAAAGGACTTTTAGTTTGGGACTTTGAATCAAAACACCTCTTACATTGTGTGTGGAAAACTTGCTAAGAACATGTAGTAAACTAAACATACTTCTCTTTGCGATATTCTTCCGCATTATCTCCATTTAAGCATCTCTCTAATGTCATTCATGTTCAAGTTTCCTTGCTTTAAATACCGACACAGAATATTGTACTAAACCGAGATTTTCAGCAAAACCATTTGTAAAATAGAAGACAAATTGACAAGAAACACTGATGGAATAGCCCAGATTACTTTATTAACAGAACACAAGATAACATGCTGCAAAATAGATTGCTGCAATTGAATTAACAACTCATGTCATGTGTACCATGTCCTGGAAGATCAGAGTTAATTTGTTTTGCCAACACCACCAATATCTGCAATTTTCTCAAGTAAATGGTTAAACTGTGTATCATATGATTGTCCTAAACCACTAGACAATTAACATGCACGAGCTCTTCTTTTATCAATCAAGGATGTAATCTACAAGCCTCTCTTGCTCTGAATGAAGGAAAAATGAGAAGAAAATAGAAGAAAAAGAAGATAAACAAGGGGAAAAAACAAAAGTTTATGCCTTGCTACAAATTCTATTTCCTTTTCGAAACATCAACTCAAGTGGAACAGCAGCCTCTCTTCACATTTGCAGAGGTATCATTGACGTTGATGGTTGTACCATGACCAGGAGTTGCAGTGCTCGTGGCGGCCTCCTTCGCTGCCAATGCCTTCTTGCTAATGATATGGTATATATCTGTCAATATAGTCTGAAAAGCCTTGTCAACGTTGAAAGCTTCCAATGCTGACGTCTCAAGAAATGACAGTCCTTCCTTCTCAGCTAAAGCTTGACCATCCTGCTCGGAGACTGCTCTAAGATGCTTAAGGTCAGACTTGTTTCCAGCCATTATGATTACAATATTAGAGTCTGCATGGTCTCTCAATTCCCGTAGCCACCTCAGAACATTGTCAAATGTTTGCCTCTTTGTTATGTCATAGACAAGGAGGGCACCAACTGCTCCTCGATAATAAGCACTGGTAATGGCTCGGTACCTTTCTTGCCCCGCAGTGTCCCATATCTGGGCCTTCACAGTTTTTCCCTCCACCTGCATCATAAAGTAGAAGTACTCCATGAGAGATGTCAAAAGAACAATAATTTTGAATCATCCCACATTTCCATGCCTTAATAATGAGAAGAAATGGATCTTGCGGCTGGTAGAAAAGCAATTTGCCTCATTAATCCACAATAGGGCGTACAAAGTTCATCACTTTCACAGTACAATATCATTTTGACATATAGGACAAAATAAACACCAGTAAAACTCAAATTTTCATCAGAGATAGATACTTATCTAGTTTTGCTGTCAAACATTTTCACTTTAACAGAGCAGAAAATAGGAGTATTGTATAAGGTCACACATAATTGTTTTAAGGTGCCAATGCTAAGTCATATGCAGTCCTACTTTTCTGTCACAGACGGATCAATCTGTAATCAAGAGGGGAATCTTAGTAGCTCAGTTGGTTGACTACCTAAATTTTCACCTTGTTGGTGTCGATTCCCACATTGTAACCCCCCCCCCCCCCCCCCCCGCCCCCCATGTAATTAATTTTTTTTTAAAAAAAAAAAACTGTAACCAAGATGATTCAGACGTAAACAAGAATTACCAAGTTTCCTCTATCCTAAAAAAAAAGACTATACAAAAGTCCAGGTGCATATATGCAATTGTATCTTGTGCAAACATCGGAATATGATTGAATCTATAGACTATCAAAGAAATAAACTTTATTGGCGTTCATTCAGTAGATGACGACCATGTCTAAGGAGTTTGCTTTTGTTCACAGTGGAAAAAGAGAAAAACACCAAACTATGATGAGTCATTTAGTTAAAATTATGATGGTCACATTAAATTATCATCTTGAAATGAATAAATACTCAAATTTAACAGCTTTGCCTTGCAATCCTGCATCGTTTTGAGCCGAGGGTCTATCGGAAACCACCTCTCTACCCCACAAACGTAGAGGTAAGGTCTGCGTACATACTACCCTCCCCAGACCACACTTTGTGGGATTACACTGGATTTGTTGTTGTTGTACTCAAATTCGACAGCTTCCATGATTCAATAATCTCTCCTACATTCACATCACAAAACCACAGAAACACGTAATTCCAATAGCTTAAATTAATCTTACTTGTCATGTTTCAAAGAGCAATTAAAGAACTAACTTTAAAGGTTGAATAATAGAAATTAGAAAATCAAGGGATTACAACAACAACAACATACCCAGTGTAGCCCCACAAGTGTGGTCTGCGGTCTGGGAGGTTAGCATGTAAGCAGACTTTACC
The DNA here is from genome assembly GCA_029783415.1 of Anisodus acutangulus. Taxonomy (NCBI): domain Eukaryota; kingdom Viridiplantae; phylum Streptophyta; class Magnoliopsida; order Solanales; family Solanaceae; genus Anisodus; species Anisodus acutangulus. Next base: position 3,813,338 of record CM056494.1, on the reverse strand, counting down.
CTACCTTCGTAGGGAAAGACGCTCGGCTCGAAAGTAAAGACATGAAGCTCAACGGAATTATGAGCACATATATCACTACATGATGAGATTGATACATACCTGAAGAGTCCTGGTGGCAAATTCAACTCCAATTGTGGACTTTGACTCCAAACAAAACTCATTTCTGGTGAACCTGGATAAAATGTTTGATTTCCCCACTCCAGAATCCCCAATCACGACGATCTTGAACAAATAATCATACTCGTGATCCACTCTATTCGCCATGATGATCACGTTGATCTCTTCTCTCTTCTCTCCCAAAACCTACACAAACGAGCAAACTATTCTCAGATCGGCAACACTCCCGATCTAATCGGATCCTGCGCTGATGTTCAATTCAAACACAGGAAAATATTACTCTCCGTCTCAACAATTTATGTGACCTTTCAGATTTTGTGATTCAAAGTCTTTTTTTGACCATCTTTTTCATGTCTTTAGTACTTTTAAGTAGTTTCCAAATATGTAACTTTTATTTTAGATTTTATATCCGAATTCACAATAAATTAAACTATCTGACTCACGAAATTGGAACTGTGTCACATAAATTGGACCGAGGAAATAATATGTATTGGCGATGTAAAGCTTACCGGAAGGAGAGATCAGAACGGCGTCGTTCGGAGATGATTGAGGAAGAAAATGGATGAATGAGAAGAGAGAAAGCTGGAAATAACAATTATGGGCGAATCGTTGTAGTTTTGAAACGGCCAATGTGCGCACTACTAATTTTGCTCATTTTATCATTCATAATTTTTTTCTTTATATAGTCGGTCCAAGAAAAAGAACAGTTGTATTATTACTACTAATACATTTATAAAATGGAAAAGGGTATAAAATGTACCTGAAATATCGTTATTGGTACAATAATATCCTTTATCCACCTTTCGAACTAAAAATGCCCCATCCGTCAACATTTTAACTCCAAAATACCCTTATTTTTATCGGTCCATCTAAAATTAAAATTAATGAATTTATTTATTACGTGGCACAATTCTATTGGTTAATTTTATAATGATTCTAATTAATTAAAATTACAACCCACTCAGATCCATCTATGAGCCATACATATCCCGTCTAAAGCCACATTTTTCATGGATTCACAACAAACTTATTTGAGTATTCTTCAAGCTTTTCCAAACCTTCTAATGATGATTGTAATTTTCCTTTAAATAAATCAACTTAATTAGTAAGTAAATTTAAACCTAAGTACAAAAAATAAGCGATTTTAATAATGGGTAACCTACGAACTTTAGTTCTTAGATTTTGAATTGAGATTCAAAATCCTTCATCTACAAAATGGAGTTTCAATGATTTCCTTCAATTTTTTCTTCCATCTTATTCACCAAATCAACAACTAAATCAAATTAGGTCAATCAAAATGACCTCAAAGATTATTATACTCAAAGATTCAACAATTTACAACTTTAAACAGAACCTCAATCATATTCGAATCTTTGAACCCCAAATCAATAAATAAAGTTAATTTTAATAAATGTGTGATTTTGAGCTTAAATCTGAGCGGTATTGTATTTAAAACTTAAAATTCATTGTAAATCAGCTGAATTATTGATAAGAAAAAAATTCGGATGAACCTCTAATGGAGATTTCGAATTTTCGATATATAATTTATTGCTTATTTGAAGTGGATGATTCAGATTATTCTTCTTGACATCATTATGAAGTTGTATTTCAATTTTGGAGTTCCCTGAAGCTGGATTAAGGTGGTTTGGATCGATTTTGCAGCTGAGTTCAACGAAGAAGATGATCAACATTTTGAAGACCAAGATAAATTTAGAACAATTAACAAAATGGAAATTGAGGTTTATTTTCTTAGTCAAAATGGGCTTTTAGGTGGGGCGGGTATGGTTAATTCAAAATTAGCCAATAGAATCGCGTCACATAATAATAAGTTCATTAATTTTAATTTCAAAAGAAATCGTTAAAAATAAGGATATTTTAGAGCTAAAAGATTGAGGGCGGAGACATTTTTGACCCGAAAGGTGGATGGAAAATATTATTATACAAAAAAGAATAGTTCAACGACATTTTAACCCCTTTCCGTTTATAAAAAGAAAGAATCAAACGTTTGTTCAGGCTTTACGTGTTGTAACGAACGGTGACGTTTTGGTGAAGTTGAAATAATAATAGGAGGTGTTTGGCGGAAAGACTTGGTTGGCACTGACAGCTGCAGGCTGGAATGAGAGTGTTTAATGTTAAAGTATTCCTTTATATTAAATTACTTAATTAATTCATCATATCAAACATTAACAGGCAATGTCATCGTATTACTTAGGTCTGACAAAATTGAGTTCAACTGAAAATGCAAGAATATGTAGACTGAAAATAGATTTCTTGAAATATATGTGAACTCTACTGAGAAATAATAATTGCACAAAAGTGAGAAGTGGAAAATTTGAGAGGAAAAGAATTTGGTAATCCAAAAAAAAAGTTCTAACATAAAAAATTACACTAAAAGTTAATAATTAAAGAAATAGCTCAGACTCAACCGTGACTATAACAAAGCTTAATTGGCTACATCCAACTCATATTCGAGTATACTCTTACTCGCAAACCATTCACATATTCAAAATATAGAGTGATGAAATAGAAAATATTTTACACCCCGTAATATTTACATCAAATTAATCAATTATAAGAACTACAAACTAAACTGTGTTTACATAGTAATTAACTAATAAAACTTGATATACAAGATGCTTATTGTGTATTCATTTGTTTGGTGCACCGTTAACCTACATTTTATCATAATTTGTTATTTCATTTAATTGCACAGTTTGACCTTCATATGGAATGGTCTTTAATTTTTGTCTTTCAAAATCGAATTTATATCCAGTGAAAAAGTTATTTGTTACGAGGAAAAAAATTTAAAGTCCACTACAAAATAGCGACAAAAGTACAAATGACCTTTCCGTTTAATACCAGAAAATTGCATTGCTTTCCCTTCAAATGGGCTGGTCTTTAATTTTTGCCCCTCAAATGGAACTTATATCTTATGGGGCATAAGTTTTTTATGAAATCCGGCACAACTTATGTCGAATTCCGTAAAGAACTTATGCCCCGAAAAGAATAAATTCCATTTGAGAGACAAAAATTAAAGATCAACACGGCCAAAGTGCAAATGATAACCTTGAGCCCTTAATTACCATAAAAACCCAATTAAATGATAATAGTCCTATGGACATGCGGCCCAACATTTCCTCTGCTCAATTTCCAACCCGATCCACTGGATTCCGGTTCGGGTCTATCAATGACCGAAACTTCCCAACAAAGCTTTTCAGTTTATCATCTGCACACGAGTGTCGTCAAACTTTTCGGTGTTATCGTTTTTCACAAGCAAACTGATCAATTGTCGGCATTAACCCATCGGCGAAAGATGAAGAAGGAGGATACCGTGAAACTAATTAGCGCCGAAGGTTTCGAATTCATCATTGATAAGAAGGCTGCTATGGTTTCACAGACAATCCGTAACATGCTCACTTCTCCAGGTCAATCTCTTTTTAATTCCAACTAGGCCTTCGTTTAGGCCCATTTCGATTTTCATTAATCGTAGTGATTGGATCAGAAATGTGATTCCTTTTCAAGAAATAATTGGAACGATTGTCAATTTCTATTTGGTGTTGATGGTAATTGTCATCTCAGCAGTGGCGAAGCCTGTATTTTTAATAAGGGGGTTTCAAAAATATAAACAAGTAAACAAAGGGGTTCAACATCCATCTACTATATAAATAGAAAAAAAAAAATTAACCTTGTATACGCGGTGTAATTTTTAACCGAAGGGGTCCGTTACTGGCTCCCCCCTGTTGGCATGTAATTGTAGGTATTTTAGTTTGTTTGTTACAGGGAGTTTTGCTGAGACAGAGCATGGGGAAGTGACTTTTCCGGAGATTAGCACCACCATTCTTGAGAAGATCTGCCAGTACTTCTACTGGTCTCTTCAATATGCAAGGTCAAATCTTTATTTAATTCACCATCATATCTCTTTTTGAGTATTAACCCATTTAACTAAGAAGCTTTGTTGTGATATAAGGGGTCATTGACACTTTTGCCCTATTTTGTGCTGGTCTTTAACTTTTGCCCCTCATTACAAATAAGAGTAACTTTTCTCGCGGGGCATAAGTTTATATTTTTGCATCATAATATCCCACAAGTTATGCCCTGCATTACTTTTGCTATTAAAGAACTTATACCCCACTACATTGGGCATGACTTTAATTCAGAAGGATTTATAACTACATTGGGGCATCATTTTTCGATGTGTAATTTGATATTTGAGCGAGGGACTGACTTGAAAAATAGCATAGAAAAGTCATGTGATATCATATGCTGTGTCTATGTTTTAGGTTTTTTAGGTGTCCTGGTTTAGTAGTTTGTGAGCTCTAAGAGGAACATTTGCATCACTGTGTTCTTGCTGTTCAGGATTTTCCCTACCATACAGTGTTTTAGTTCTGGAGAATAATCTCAAGCTTTTCTTGGGGAATTAAGAGTCTTAAATATGACCACTTTGAAATATGTATTATTGTTGAATATTACTCGATTGACAAGTATATAAGGTTACCTTAAAGCACCTTCAAAGAGGTCTTCATTTAGATGAACGTCGGCCTCATATAGACCATGACATACATTTTTGTCCGCAAGGTTCCGACATGTGGTAAACTAGATTTTAGTTTTTTATTGGTCCTTAATGGCCGTCCTCAGTTTTTCCTGTGTTTGGATTTATGCAGTTAGGGTTAGAAATCCCAAGTTGCGAAATTTTAGTCTTGAATTTCCTTATTGGGTGAAATGAGGCCATAAGTCATTCTAAATTTATATATCTTAGAACTTTGGGAAGTATGCAGGCTTATGCAACTTCATCAAGGAGAGGCTCACATTTTACTAAGTAGGCTCAAAGAAATGAGTGAATAGGGTAGCAGTCTAGTACCAATAGATGATGCAAACTCAACAGGCTTCTCACCTCTTCAACTTCTTCATTTTTCAGCAAGTAGTCTCAAAGAAATGAATAAGTAGTGCTGCGTTCTACAACTGAACCCAAAGAAATAAACGAGTAGGGTTGCTGTGTACTCAAAAACAACAACAACAACAACATACCCAGTGAAATCCCACAACGTGGGGTCTGAGGAGGGTAGAGTGTACGCAGACCTTACCTCTACCTTGGTAGGTAGAGCGGCTGTTTCCGAAAGACCATCAGCTCAAGACAAAGCATAAACACAAGCAAAGCAAGAGAAGCGTTGTGTACTTAAAAAAACAATGCAGTGTACAACAAAAAGAACATTGCAAATTCTGAGACTTATGTCTTCTTCAACTTCTGGTTATGAATATTTAGAGGTTTTGGGACTTTCTGGTGTTACAATCTATTGTGGTGCAACTACCTGCTCTAAATCAGTAAATCTTTAACTGTGAAGATTAGTCTACTTTGACTTCCTTGTAGCTTTAAGGAGAGCATTGGATTTTTATAACAGACGGTTATCACTTCAAAGTTTAATCTAAGATGATGCTTCACTTGATCGAATTTTGCTTCATCTACGAGGTTGGGGGCAAGCATTTGCATGGTCCACATGGTATGATAATTTGTTTTAAAATAGAGATTTTCACAGAGATAGTGCTTTCTCTCAAGTAACACATATAGGTTTTTCCAGTATCATGCTGCATTTCTGTTTCTGAATTCTGATGCAACATCTCTATGAGTTAGTAAGCTAGCTGCTGATAGGTCTTAGTGTTCCCCTTTTTTTGTGGATCACATATCTAGAAGCTCCAAACATGAGCTATTATTGGGTATTGATATTCCTATCCTTTTGATCTTATGAAGTAACTCCTTCCCCTTCTTATATGCCGTTGATTTTGTTTTGTTGGACTTATATGGATTTTTTTTATTTCTTCTACAGTGGCAAAGAAACAGAATTTCATATTGAGCCTGAGATCACTTTGGAATTGATGATGGCTGCCAACTATTTGCACACCTGAGGTATTACTTCTTCTTATCGGGGCAAAATTCCTGATTATTTAGCGTTTCCTTATTCTTTCTTGGTAATACTTTACGAGCCAAATATTGACATATGTGACCTATCATCTTTATTTTTGTGTAATTGAATCTTTTCTGTCGGCATCTATAACTGCTCTGTTTTTCATTTCTTGATATACCCCCCTAGTTTGTTCCTAACTGTGTGATTGTTTTCCAGGAACAATATTACTTGAGGGTCCTAAGGTATAGAAGTTTGAAAAAGTGCTGTTTCTAGCATCGAATTGCCATTGGAGCTTGTAGGATGTGGATATTTTTAGTTGTTTCTGAAGTTGGCACTGTAACTTTTGGTACATAACTTGTCTCCATCTGCTGGAGAATGTAATAGTATTAGGACTTTTTGGGCCTCAGTTCTATCTGTTCTATGGCTACTCCATTTTAACAGCAGAATTTATCCCCACGTGTATGAATGTTCATGTATCATGTGCTACTTGAATTTTTCAAGGTATTATATACTCGACGTGTTTAGATGCTTGAAACGTTCCCTTAGATCCTATTTTAAACCTTTCTTATAGTACTAGTAATGGAGTCCTTATTGATTGAGCACCAGGAGAGAAAATTGCTCGTGAATTCCATCTGGTATGACATAAGAGGATCTTTTTGGTCTTTCTTTAAGCATTTATGGTTCAAGCTAATGCACATCTTCTTACAGGCCATTTTGTTTTTATTGACAATTGATGTTTGTGATCACGCACACTTATTATCTCTCTCATCTCAAACTTTCAATGCGTATTCTAATGCAAAAAGAAAGAAGGAAAAGAGCTGCAAGCATCAATGACTGATATCATGGCTCAAACCTGTGGCCGATAAGTAACATGGAAACAAGTTTACCTTGCTCCAAGGCTTCCCTTCCTTACACTGATGCAATCACTTACAATTTAAAATTAAACGCGTTACAGTTGTACTATCATATATAAGAAAATTGTCTTCCAGCATGCCTGTTGTGAGGATTATGATCTTCGAAACAAAAACACATCTACAAGTTTTAAAATTTAACACTTATGCTTTTCTTTTGTTTGATATGTGCTAGAGGACGTCCAATAAGTGGGACAAAAATTTGGTGGGCAGAAGACTAGAAAATGTAAACCTACTATGAGGATTGGTGCTCCTGGAAATAAACATATCAACGAGTCTTATAGACTAAGTTTTTGTCTTTTAGTAATTGTGGTGTTCAGGTCAGCTTGGATACACTTTATAGGTACCTGTCATCTCCTATCAACACGTGTATCGGGTCCAAGACTTGGACAAATGAAAAAAAATCACCTAAGATTTTTATCTTACCCGGAATTTGGAATCTCATGAATCACAACTCACTTCATTAATACATTTATTCCTTTTGTTTTGTTGTCGATGTGCTAGAGTATGTATAATAGGTTGGCAATATGACCACATCAAAATATATATAGAGAGCTTATTACACAAAGAATACACAAACAGTGGACGTGCCGGAGTGGTTATCGGGCATGACTAGAAATCATGTGGGCTTTGCCCGCGCAGGTTCGAATCCTGCCGTCCACGTTAGGCTTTTACATGCTGGTAACATTTTTATTTTATTCTTTGTTTCAATACTATTTTATAATTTTTGCATTTAACAACCTCTTTCCTTTATTTTTCTCAAGTAAAACTGGGACAAAAGAGTTAGAAAATTACTAGTATTTCATTCAAAAAAGAAAAGGCACTAACAAGAGGAAAGGAAAATGTAAAGATAAAGAATTGGCATTTTATCAGGTTCACATTTCAAGCATGCAAAATCAATATTCATCTTTTGCGAAACGATAGCGATAGTTACGGAACAATAACTTATAGTCTGTGTGTTTACCAGTAAAATAGTACAGTTGAATTTGTCTACAGGTTCGAATCCTGCCGTCCACGTTAGGTTTTTATGTGTTGGCAATATTTTTATTTTATTCTTTGTTTCAATACTATTTTATAATTTTTGCATTTAGCAACCTCTTTCCTTTATTTTTCTCAAGTAAAACAGGGACAAAAGAGTTAGAAAATTACTAGTATTTCATTCAAAAAAGAAAAGGCACTAACAAGAGGAAAGGAAAATGTAAAGATAAAGAATTGACATTTTATCAGATTCCCTGGCCTGTAAGTCACATTTCAAGCATGCAAAATCAATATTCATCTTTTGCGAAACGATAGCGATAGTTATGGAACAATAACTTATAGTCTGTGTGTTTACCAGTAAAATGGTACAGTTGAATTTGTATATAGGTTCGAATCCTGCCGTCCACGTTAGGTTTTTATGTGCTGGCAATATTTTTATTTTATTCTTTGTTTCAATACTATTTTATAATTTTTGCATTTAGCAACCTCTTTCCTTTATTTTTCTCAACTAAAACAGGGACAAAAGAGTTAGAAGATTACTAGTATTTCATTCAAAAAAGAAAAGGCACTAACAAGAGGAAAGGAAAATGTAAAGATAAAGAATTGACATTTTATCAGATTCCCTGGCCTGTAAGTCACATTTCAAGCATGCAAAATCAATATTCATCTTTTGCGAAACGATAGCGATAGTTATGGAACAATAACTTATAGTCTGTGTGTTTACCAGTAAAATGGTACAATTGAATTTGTTTACGTGGTCAAGAACACGTGGATATCAATTGACACATTAGATATGAATTCTAGATGAATTATACTGAAAATAAAGTATTAACAAGACAAAGTAAGTAATAATTAGTCTGAGCCTTGTGTCAGCTTCTGAGCAGAGTGACAATAACTTGTATGAAAGCACAGAAATCAAGAGAGTATCAGAAATGTAATAGCCAGAATCTGATGGGTTACAATGGAATGACATGTCCTATTTATACATGAGCTACATGAGTACACAACCCACGAAATATGCTCTCATTAATACATGGGAATGAATGTTGTAATAATTTGATAATCAATATCTCAATAAATGCCATTAAAATTCCATTGGAAGTCGTATGACCGCTTATAGTTACAGTCGTCCGTTACAACTCAAACAACTTTCAGTCTTTTGTTGTACCGGTTACGCTTATGTCGCTTCTGGTACCATTCGAATGCTACAGGTAATGCCCCCAACTGACTTGGATTTGACTTAACATCAAAATTCATGTGTCATACTATAATTAGTACAACTGTCTCATACAAATTTTGTCCTATACAGATAGTCCCCGCACTTTCCGGTCGGGACTCCCGTGCAACCGGAAAATGGATTTGAAATAACGACCAATCGACACTCTGCGTTTTGGCGGGAAACTTCAAAGAATATTGTCCACATATTTCGCTAGTCCAATTATCACCTTGATGAAACGATGACAACTTTTCGACTTCCCTCGATTTACAGAAGACCACAGAGTAATGATGAAGCATGCCATCTAATCACTCTTGCTCTGACCTACACTTGCCACCGCCTATTGGCATTCGACACACTTCCTTCAAGCGACGTCATCATTTCATTCCTTATAAATATTCTACCAACTTGAGGGTTTGGCCATTTATCTCTCACTTAGGCAAAAGCATCTCCAAATTTCTGATTGTTATCTTCTCATCATTCATCACAAATATGACTAATTCTTTCAATGGTAGTAATACTTTTTAAATAGGAAGAACCCTAACCCTCGAGCAGGGACTTCTTCTAACCAAAATCCTTTGGTTTCCTCCCTTTTACCGAAGATATGAAATTTCACTCATGACCTTCGACAAAAAATAATTTCTAACATTTTACCCGACGACAAGGATACCCACGCCGATGATTTCAAAACCCAAATTATCGCAGACATTTTACCCACAGTGAATGCCGATTGCGATTGGGAATCCATTGAAATTCTAATTCCTACTAATGAGGAAAATATCACCTCTTACAAACAGGGATATTCTTATGTTTATACTTACCCCTATTCCATGAAACTCTGGAAAGTTATTGACGACGTCATTCTAGAATTTTGCCGCCGGTACAAAGTATGCATAGCTCAGGTGAACCCTCAGATTTGGAAGGTAGTGTCATGCCTCCGACATTTTACTCGGGAGGTCAGTGTTGACTTCACCTTGGACCACCTGATTCGTCTTTACTCTCTGCGTAATTTTCGTAACGGAGTCATCAATTTACACCGCCGATGAAGCAAAACCATTCTTGCCAGTCTCGATGATGACCATGACCAAGGTTGGACGGAAAGATATGTCATCGTTCCTACTGCCGATCTCCTTCCCCCTGTCAGTCGTACAATCCCGGAGCGATGAAACCACCATCGTAAGTTTACTTTTATACTATAGTGTCTCTTTTCCAAGTGGTGCATTCTACTTTTGACCGAGTTTAATTCTTTCCTTTAACCACCATATGGGAGCCTGCATACATGATGACCTCGGGACTTGGGTTTAGAAGATCCTCAATATGTCCACCCCTGAACTTCGAACATGGAAAAATCTTGCTTTAAAGAAGAACTGGGTACCCCGCAACCATGGTATACACCATAATTCTTATCCTGAACTCTTTTACTTGTTTCTTGATCTTTCAATAAAATTGTTCTAATGTTTGTAGACCTTTCCAAATCAACAGACATCGCTCCTCCTGAAGATGAAATTGCAGATCCGGAAGTGGTTGCTCATGATTCAACAGGCCCATGAAAGGAAAAGGCTACGAGATGAATCTTCTGCTAGCCCCCGATCGGGCCAAAAATGTTTGAAGAAGAAAATCGCCGATCATTCTGACCGAACTCCTCCAAATGCCTCCAATAATACCAGTTTAACAATTGGTTCTTTCATCGTGGTGGACCTGGATGATGAAGGTCCCGAGGAAGAACAACATTTAGAGAGAAGGAGAAATGAAACCTCTTTGCTTTTTGTAGAAATGGAAGTTCCCAGTCACAGAACCGGTTATACCAGTGCCTCTTTTGCCTAGGTTAGCATTGTTGCACGCTAGACCTACATGTGCCAACCATTGTGTCACACCCCAATCTTGGGGGGTATGGACGACATCCGGTGCTTTAAGGTCTGAGCGTACCGATCCTGATATATGGGAGATACACAACAACTCATAGGCCGATGAGGCCTCTGACACATACTTAACTGAATAAGGATAGTCACTTGCACTCAGAAAAGTCCCGAACCATACATATTTATAATAAGGCCGACAAGGCCAACATAAGAATAATGAATCCACTGAAGAGGCTGACAAGGCCACACACGACTACCACCCATAACACACTATCTACAAGTCTATAAAGAGTATACCGACAACAACTGGTTAGGGCATGGTCCCGCCATACCCAACTATATCCATATGCATATATGACATACCTATCGACTTACTATACAACTCCGAAAGAATGGAGCGTGACGACCTTCATCTGAGTCGAGTCCTACTATGAGGGAATAATCTGTATCTCTATTTGTACCCGTGGGCATGAAACACAGTGTCCCCGAAAAAGAACATCAGTACGAAAGATGTACTGAATATGTAAGACAGATAATCAATATAGACAAAAGACATATCATAAGAGATAAGGTTACAGAAGTCAACCTGAAACTCATAACAAGCCTTTGAGAGCCTACCTGACACAATTATGAAAAAGTATGCATGTCTTTAAAAAATCAAGCCGCTCAGTGAGGCCAAATAATATAATATCCAGCCTCTTGGTGGGGCAAACCATGTCATAATACATATATATCGTACTCGACCTCGATGAGGACTTGGTCGTACCCAACCCAAATGTGGGACTCGGTAATATCAAAACCAACTGCAGCTGGGTGCATATCTATGTGTCGTACCCGACCAACTATAGCGCGACTCGATAAGAAAATAACTATATATATATAAAAGTGCAATGCAAGACAGACTCTAAAGGGCCTTATGAAACCAATCGGAGTGACTTAAGTCGTTATCCTCCGATTATCGCTATGGAACTGTGTCTGTATCACTAACTAGGAGTCAACAATGATCATGGGGAAAATAATATTCAAGAGACTATCAAGTCAGGAAAGTGCTTCCGAAACAAAACAACAAGAGTTATAAATTATAACAATATGGCACAAAAGTAATCACATACTTTAACTTTAAGAGTAGAATTCATTTTGAAGGGACATCGTTATGATTATATCTATTCGCCGATCATGCTAAAAGAATAAAAGACTATGTCTTACCATACCGAAACCTTTCACTTGCTGATTCTAACCTGATCTGTCATTTACTGTCCCGTTTCAACACCTGATACATCCACGTGACGTCTGGGAATTTTACCCAATACAGGAACTTATTCTTATCTTCCACATGATTTTAAAGAGTAGGTAACTTGTTTGGACAGAGGCAGGTTAGTGTGAGTTATGATTCATTCGAACTAAATAAGTTTAGCTTGAACTTTGTACATGTGTAAAAATTCAGTATACTAAATAATTAATAACTAATTTTGAATCCAGTAACCAAACGAGCCATGTATAGTCACGAGTTCAAATTCATTAAAGTTCAAATCCTCAATCATTTCTGTGCTTGGATAGATTTTCAGAGATGAGGTGGGGGATGTCTTTTTGTTAGTTTGTGTTGATTTGATGACTGACAGTGCCATTTGATAGAAAATTCTAATCCAACTTGACAAAGGTTTACCACTCATGAAAGAGTTGATACAAATGACATTTTTTCACGAAGTGAAATATATATATATATATATATATAAATTGAACACATGAAAGAGAAAAAATGAGGTCAGCACTAAGAGAGAAATTAAAGAGGAAAAGGGCCGTATCCGAATCAAAGAGTTATCAACATGAGCTAATCATCCTTATCTTCTTATCTTGTCCGACAAAAAAGCAATAATAATCTCTATCGATCTATCTATCTGTATTTATCTATATTATTTTAAATATATAAATATAAATATTGATTAATTAAAATATTTTTAAAATATTAAATAATTTTTATATCCTTTTAAGTTAAAATTTTTTCTAAAAAATAGTAACATATTGGGTAAATTTGTAATATTAACTTTCCCCCTAATATCTTGGACTTTGTACTCAACTAAAACTAAAATCTTAAAACCAATGTAATTATAGTAGGATTTTGCTAAATTTGTTGGACTTTGGTTTCCACTAAAGAATTGTTGTTTGACTACAATTTTAAAACTATAATCCTAAATATCTATACTATCAAGAACGGAGATAACGTTGTTATTATCTTGAAATCTAAACAAAAGATACACAAGAAAAGTGCTTAAAAGCATTTTTATCTTTTCCCAAATACCTCACTGTGAGTAGAAAAAGAGCTTAAAAGCAAAAAAAAAATATTATTTAATGTATCTTGTAACAGATTCATGCCGAAACTTGCTCTTTCTTAAAGGAGTGACGGGGGGGGGGGGGCTTTTCGTACAGAAAGAGACATGTCTTTTCCTAAATGTATCTTGTTTATCTAAGATGTTGTTCTTACAGTACATATGTTCTTATTTTTACTACTTCCTATAACACTGATGTTAGTTTTTTGAGCAACAAATGATTTTCAGTTTCCTAATTGCTTAATCAATTTGCAAGAGTCACTGTAGTCTTTGGAACCAGCTTGATTTAGATTTGTCGAAGACAACTATACGGCCATGTGTTGACAGACTCAAAGCTTTTATTCTGGGTTCTCTTGTGATGATTATATGACATGTAACTTACAAAGCAGTGATTTTGGGAACTGTGTTGACATCTCTATACACTTTTAACTCTTTGCATGCAATTAAACGATGTAAAGTTTTGAATAAGTTCTTGTCAAGAGTTGCATGGTGATGGAACTATGTTTTTGGAAATCTGATGTGAAATGAACTTTCATTGCCCCATCTGAAGCTTAGGTTTTGGCTATGTTGACAAGAACTTTCTTGTGTTTTTACCCGCTGGTTTATAGTTCTCGTCTACGGTTTTCTCCTTCTTAAGAGCCTTGCTGATTTTTTATGTCAGATGCAGAGTTGAGACACGGTGCAATGTTGTGGAGGTAAAACAAGAAAACAAAATAATTCAGTGGTTAATCAGATTTAATGAAAGCAATATATTGTACTTTAACATAGGTTTTGAACGAGCTGTGCTCCTATCGAGCAATTGCTTGACTTGACAGAACAGTATGTATGCTTCTGATTGCTTCAAATTCTATGACCTATTTTGTATACATAATACATTAAGAACATTTCAAACTACCGTTTGTACCTACAATACAGTAATCAAAATGGGTTTTTGATTGTTCTCCATCACTTGAGATGCAAAGAAACAGCCTTTCACATGCCGCTGCCATTTGGGTAACACTGAATAACTTCAAACCCCTATCCCAAACTTACCTACTCATGGCAGCATTCCAGTTGTTCAACGAGTTATAACGCTAGGAAGTGTAACTATGGAAGCCCCACAACCCAAAGCGGCAAAGAACAACTAGAATTAGCAGACGAGCTGCCGTGGTCTAAAGCTTTGCTTTAGCTGGTAGGATAGCAGTAAGCTTGTGTGGTGTTAATGTTGTTGTAGACGACTTCATAAGAAAAGAATTAACGAATCAATGCTTCCGCCTTCTGGTCTTTAACATAAAGAAATATAAGTAATAATGGGAGGGACATTCTAAAACTAGCACTAGCAGATACTTTTGCTGCAGAATTTTCCTTGCGTCCTGCTCAAAACTTCATATTAATCTTTCTTAAGCACTGCTACAGCAGGCACAAATATATACCTTATCTCTTTGCTGATAATAATAGACCCTGTAAAGCTGGCAAGTTTGCAGCCATTAGAACAGCTAATATTGTTTCGAACAGGGTGTGATCCAAAGTACAAACCTTAGCAACGTTGAATTCTTTATGAAAATATGTTGTAGAGCTTCAAACATTAGAGGGTGCTCCTTACCTTTAACCAACATCCCAAGTAACCCCAGGATCAGTGATTCTGATCTTCGGATACTGAATCTGAACCATTTCCAAATATCTCCTCATTGACACGGCCTATGTTGCTCGGACTCTTCAAAAATGACATCGGATGGATGTCGGATCCTTCAAAAAGTAATGCATTTTTGGAGAATCTAACACAATTACGGCAACATTTTGGAGAATCCGAGCAACATATCATTTAGGATGACATGAACACATTATTCTGGTATTATGTAGATCCCTTTGAGTACATCCGAGCAAAATCTTGGAATGACTTTACAATCTTCAACCACCTTGATCACTATAGCTATGTATGGATCATAGGGAATTCCATGCCAGCTAGCAACAGGATTTCTCTTATTATTTGATCTAGTATGACTGAACCAGTACTCTCTCTCTCTCTCTCTCTCTGTGTGTGTCACATCAAAAGGCCTTACTGTTGCGTTATCGTCTTGAAATTACTTCCAGAAAATAGATTAGTTTAGATATCCAGCAGCAGTTTGTCTCGAGAAGGAAAATGGAGATTGCTCAGTTGGTACAGAGGGAAGTATGAGTTGCAGGAGTTGTAAAGATGTTCATGGCCATGTTTGGCAAGAGCGAGGTGGAGTTGAGATGTGGCTTCAAGATCTCCTACGTGATGTTTATCCGGACATTTCTTGACAATGAGAGCAACTTTGAGAAGACTTGCAGGTTGTTTTGACAAAAGAGAAAAGCTGGTTCCATGCTTTTGGATATGTAAGCAGATTCATAGGTCTGTTTTCTTTCTGCACTGTCGTCTGCATATTAACATGGCCGCAGCTAGAGAGACAAGAGTCTTACCACAAGACCAATATAACAAGGAAATAGAAGAGAAGGCCAATAGAAAAGCAAGAATCTAGCAGTTTGATCTTTTGTCATGAAAGTTTAAAATCTGGAACTCAATCCCTGAGTTCTTTTTTCAAGAACAAAATGGACTAATTAGTCATCTCAGCAGGAAGAAGGTTCAAGCACTAGTTCAAAAGACGGTGGTCAAATTTGGAAGGCTTGTAAACTGCCTTGATCCTATATTCAATATAGTAGTACTTTATTGAACTTCTCCTTTCAAGGCATGGTAATAGGAAATTGGGAAATGATTGAGCTACAAAATATAAAACAACAAAATTGGCAATGAAGTTATATACTTTCTTTTCTGAAGACATAATACCTTCTCCAAAGAGGAAAGAAAATCCATTTAGTGATAAATATTCTACCAAATAAAGGCATGCAACATTAGAGATATATATTAAGCTAGAGCTCCAGGAGATAATATCACCACTGGTACAATGGTGTCTGACTTGCACCATTTAGGACAATTCAAAGCAACCTTGAGCTGAAAAAAGGTCACAAATTCAAGATTCAAGAATACGCAACCCAAAGTTGATCCAACTGCAAATAGCAAAATGCCGACTTGCAGGATCTGTGTTAATTTGTGCAGACAAAACACTGCTCTGTTATTCACCACCACTGCTGCTTTTATCCTTTACGCCTATCCTATTTCTGGCTTAACCCAACTACACTGGAAAAGAGGAATGCTGAAAGAGAGTGTTGAAGGTCACAAATAGATACTGCTGGACCATCAATGCAGAGCTTCGTTTGCAGCACTTGGCTTGGTGGGGTTCAAGGACAGGCCGAGATAGAGTGCTGTGGTAAAGAGTGATTTTATACTACTATTGCATCTAAAGATGATATGTGGAAACTGGTTGAGCTCGGGTTTGCACTTCTCCCACCACTCTCTAGCAGTGAATGAAGGCCAGGACTTGTTGCCATTTTTCTTCTAGTTTTTAATCATGCAAAAAGTGAAAATAGAAAACTGAAGACCCGTTTGCTTTCCAATACTGAAAACTTGTGATTTAGCAAAATGAAGGACAGTAAGAAGATAACAAAACTTCGACCAGTATATCGGCTCGGTGGAAGTTCAATTGAATAAGGACCTGGGAAGCATGCTAATGGAGGCATGTGGGAATTTCCAACATTCCTTTGAATAGGACATGTTGAGGATTGATTGTACCTCAACATCAACCCGTGACCATGGAGTACTTTTTGGATCATCCATCATTAAGAATCAAACAAGCATAATTTACAAACAATCAACAAATTCTATTTTGTTTAATTCTTACCAGGATCAGTTTGATGTGTGCTGGCCATCTCACTCAAAGTGCGGTCTTTACTATTCAATGAGATTGATCAGGATAGCTAGTTATGACAACGTGATATCTCCTTCATCTTTGACATGTTCAAACTTGTTAAAGTGTTAGGATTTGGAATCCTTCAACATTGATGACACTTTTTCCAGTGAAATACAATCTCTAATTCAGATGAGGTACTTTGCTGCTCAAACTGAACTTAAGTCAATTTCCTTAGTTTTGAGGGGAAATTGAATTCGTGTGTAAGTTTAGTTGGATAGCTGTGGGAGACTAGCTTGAGGGATTCAAGGTGACTGAGAAAACCCAACCTGGGAGAAAGAACACACCTTCCCTTCGTTTTCTTTTAATAACCAAATGTTTTCAGAAATATGATATGGACAGGGAAAAGTTCCCAAAATTAGCTAATTGAGAGTTAGCAAATGATTCACCCATGTTGTCAGGCAAACTAAATGAATCACAATGGTTTACATGTAAAAGCCTCAATTTAACCATCTTCAATCTTATCACAAGAGGTTCATGTCCCAAAGCTTAGCTATAAAGGAAGGAATTGAACAGGAATTAGTTCAAGCAACAAAGTACCTCATCTGAATTAAAGATGTATTTCACTGGGACAAGTGCCACCAATGCTAAAGGATACTGAATCCAACACTATAACAAGTTTAAGCTATCAAAGGCGTAAAGAGATATCAAGCTACCATGACAAGTTAATCCAAATCAATCTTCCTGCTTCGCAGTGCATTTTCTTTGTAATAGTACTCCAAAAATGGAGAAGAGTATAGATCCGCATTCTGCACCCTAGCACATTTTCTGTTTAATGTTTTTTTTTCCTTTCTGGAAGAGGAGCATATCGATAACAGGTCACTTGCATCGATGTGAGCTCTTGGGGAAAATCAGCTTGCTATCGCTAGAGTAACTTTTATCCGTTGAGTGACAACCCTTCCACTCGGCACCATCGGAGTGAATATGAAGTGCATGGATACAAGTTATGTCTTGGAATGAAATACAATTCCGAATCCGCTTTTTCTACGAACAAGGAAACTATAAGTAATGCAACTATAAACCTCACGGAGAAGCTACTGCCTTGCAAGTGAAACATCATAATGCAAATACAATCTACGTGACAATTTGATCAAATATAAAATATAATGGAACAACATGAGGTGTTACAGCCTCAAATCATATATAAACAGAGAGTAATTGTAAAGCTATTCGCATAGCAATGTCTCTCGTGTTGCATTACCGGTAACCGGATTCACACCATCAGCAATTTTACAAAGGTATCCACGTTGATCGTCTCTTAACGGAACATCAGTAAAATCCGCACCTTGTATAATTGATTCTTTAAAAGATGTATTGCCAGTTGTAAGTGCTCCTTCCAAATTAGCATTACTTAAATTCGCCTTAGTCACATTAGCTAATGAAAAATCAGCACCTCTAAGATCCGAATCAGATAGATCCGCCCCGGTTAAATCCGCATCGAAAAAGCTAGCTCCAAGTAATTTTGCACCTTTAAAATTAGCTTGTCTTAGTACTGACGTTTTAAAATCTTGTCTAATTAAAGTTTTCCCACTAAAATCCTTAGCCGTTAGATCTTGGCCACGTGTTACTCCAGCACCGTAAGGACCTCCACCTTTAAAGGCTAAAGCTGGATCGGATGTAAAGAAGAGTGAAGCAGAGAGGAGCGCTAGAAAGGTTGCTTTTGAGAGTGATTCAGTTAAAGAGATGAAAGTGTTTCTAGAAGGTTCTACTGGATTTAAGGAAATTTGTTGAGTAGTAGGAAGGGTGAATGAAGAGGCTTGATGGAGAGTGTGGAGTTTTGGATTTGTTGGGAGTTTGGGATAACATGAGCAGATGTTGAGAATTGCCATTTTTTTAAGGAGTTGGAGTTTTTCTAGGGCGTTTTTTGTTTGTGATAATGTTGAAGAATAGAGATATGGCAAAAAGTTTTAAAAAGATGTGAATGCCATTGACGGGAATAGAACCCGGATAACCTGCGTCATAGGCGGGAGTGCCTACCACTATACTACAAAACGGAAAATTGGTAGAATTCAAGTTTTAAAAAAAACAGTCCAATATATTCGTCTTCGGAATCAAAACGTTTCCACAATTAGTTATTGAATTTAAATTATATACACCGTGAGACTATAATTTTCTTTAACAATTAGTTTGTAAATCATATACTAACTAGTTTTAAGTAATTAGTTGTTTTTTTCTCCCTAAATTACCAATTTATGCTAACTATGAATAGCTAAATGTTATTTCTAGAATAAACTCATTTGAACTAATTTACAAACTGTATCATGATGTACTCACTTGGAACTACGTATTCCCTAGCCTAGAAAGTCATTTAGGCAATAATATTATCTTATATTTTGAGGGGGGGGGGGGGGGGATGGCACTAATCCAAGTAAAAAATATGAGTGGTTCATTGGCCAAAATTTAAAATATAGCGAATGGTGGAGCGCAAAGATACATATTTAAATTTGCATTTAAAGTGTTATTCGTCATTGAAATAAGTTAGTGAGGGAAATGTGTCCGTCTTGGTGTTTATATCAAAATAAATGAATGCATGATATGTATTTTTATTAAAATATTTATTATTTAATCATAATTAATAAATATATAGTTTGACTTCATTATATTCAAATTACTTAATCATAATACGCTTATATGATTGTATATACATCATTGGTATTGTCCATACCAAGTGTACCAATTTTTCGTTTTGAATCTTTTAATTCTTAAAATTCTCAATCTTAATCTACCACAATTGGGGTAAGTAAAAAATCATCATTATAGAATCAATTTCTCTATCATATATGATTAAATAGATAGGACTTATTGAAAAAAGTTCCACTATACCCCGTGCAAATGCACAACCTCTTCATTATTCAAACAGAAAACGACATATACTCGTGGTGCATGAATGGTCATCATTCTTTTGTCTCATAACTAAAAATTTCTCAGTTCTTTAAGAATTCATATTTGTTAAATATACATAATATTATCGTGATATACACTTAATGTATATCACGATTTTTGGTTCAAACGTGTACTTACCATATTTTATGTATAGTTTTAGGTAATATTTTAGTGTAAGTATTACATTAATTAGTCTTGTACACTTGCCATAATTATAAGATTTTTATACTATTAGAATAAGATTTTGGTATTAGAATAGGAATAAGATTTTCCTATTATGAAAATATGTAAATTGTATATATTGTCTTTCAATTAATGAAAATAATCAAAGGATTATTTCTTTCATGGTATCAGAAGTCTAGGTCTTCAAAATCTTCTCTCCAAATTTCTTAAATTTATGTCACCGTGCATCATTTTCCGAGCCCATTCTTCTCGGAATTTGTGCTGACTGTCTCTCCTCTCTTTCCAATTTTTTTCTTCCACATCCCTACATCACATCTTGCGTTGTTCTAATGGCTAAGAACACGTTTCACCCTATCCTTGTTGTTTCTAATATCAAGAATCACATCCCTATCGTTCTTGAAATAGAAAACGTCCAATATGCGACGTGGGCCGAACTGTTCAAAGTTCATGCGCGCTCGCATCAGATTCTCCATCACATTATCCCCGCGGCTCCTACATATGCAGAGGTGCCAAAATCCGAGGATGATCCTAAGTTATGGACGACACTTGATGTTACTGTTCTTCGGTGGATTTATTCCACTATTTCTACTGACATGTTGCAAACGATTATCGAACAAGACGTTACGGCGATGACGGCTTGGAATAGAGTACATGATATATTTCAAGACAATCATAATTCTCGTACTGTTACCTTGGAGCAGGAATTCTCCCATGTCAATATGGAAGATTTCCCTAACGTTTCATCATATTGCAGAAGGTTGAAGGAATTGACAGACCAACTCCGCAACGTTGGTGCGCCCGTTACAAATGATCGTCTCGTCCTTCAGATGATCACATGTCTATCTGAGGCCTATAATGGTGTTGGCACGCTTCTTCGACAGAACAACCTCTTTCGCAAGTTTATCAGGCTCGTTCTATACTTACACTCAACTAAGCAAGCTTGGCCAAAAAGGCGGCTACCGGTGCTAGTCCCGTAGTCATGATGACCGAGTCAAATTTTACTCCTTCCGGTTCCAACAACTATGGCCAAAACCGTAACAACAGTATAAAGGGTCAAAATAGGAAAAATAATGGCAAGAATCGTGACGGCAACACGGGTGACAACCGTAACAGTGGTGGTGGCGGTGGTGGCCCTCGGGGCAGTCAGCAGCAGCAGTCTTGAGCCCAGCAGTGGGCCCCTATGCAGTGGCAATAGGCCAACCAATCTGGGCCAAACAGTGGCGGAATTCCAGTGTATTACCCGGGAAACTGGGCCCCATTTTGCAATAACCCATGCCTATTTTCTCGAGTCCAGTCTCGGGTTTCCGAGCAACATATGTGCCAGGGCAGCAGGTCGGTGTACTTGGGCTTCGGCCTTCGCAGGCCCATCATGCAGCGGGCCCCATACAAACTGACACCGGAGCCGCAATGTACACATTTGAATTAAATCCACTAGACCCAAATTGGTATATGGACACCGGAGCCACAACCCACATGACTTTCGATCAAGGTACTCTCTCGTCTTATTCCAATTTGAGTAGCCCTCGTGGCATAATTATTGGTAATGGTAATTAAATTCCAATTCGTGGGTATGGTCATAAAACGTTGTCTCCCCCCCCCCCCATCCACCTCTTATCTTGAAAAATACCATTCATGCCCCTAAATTGATTAAAAATTTAGTGTCTGTCCGAAAATTCACCATTGATAATTCCGTTTCTATTGAATTTGATCCGTTTGGGTTTTCTGTGAAGGATTTCAAGATAGGGAGTCCTCTCATGAGGTGTGATAGTAGGGGAGATCTTTATCCTATTACGCCATGTTTCAGTTTCTCGAGTAAAGCCTTGCCGTCAACTTTTTCAACCCTTGCTCCTTCCTTATGGCATGCTCATCTTGGTCATCCGGGATCGTCTATTTTGTATTCCTTAGATAAAAATAATTTTATTTCATCTAAGGGTACGCGTAGTACTCCGAGTTGTCAATCTTGTTCTTTAGGGAAAACTGTTAGGTTGTCATTTGTAGACTTTAATTCTCATACTTTAATGTCATTCGATATTATTCATAGCGATTTATGAACTTTTTCTGTTCTCAGTTCTTTGGGTCATCGGCACTATGTTTTATTTTTGGATGATTACTCTAAGTTTTTATGGACGTTTCCGATAGCAAAAAAATCTCAATTTTTTTCCATCTTCTTAAAATTTAGAGCATTCATTAGAACCCAATTCGAACGGAAAATAAAAAAATATTCAATGTGATAATGGTAAAGAATATGATAATGGGGTATTTCGGGACTTTTGTGCTAATAATGGGATCAAATTTTGTTTTTCTTGCCCTTGTACGTTTTCACAAAATGGGAAAGCCGAACGCAAAATTCATACCACTAATAACATTGTCCAAACCTTATTGATTCATGCTTCCGTACCCCCTTCGTTTTGGCATCATGCTCTACAAATGGCTACATATCTTAGTATCATTCTTCCTTCCAAAGGTTTGACATATTCATCCCCTTTTCAAATTTTATATAATAAGACTCCTTCGTATTCACATCTTAGGGTCTTTGGGTGCTTGTGTTATCCACTCTTTCCGTCCACCACAATTAAGAAACTTCAGGCCCGGTCTACCCCTTGTGTGTTTTTGAGTTATCCGTCCAATCATCGTAGGTACAAATATTTTGATTTATCATCTAATAAAATCATCATTAGTCGCCATGTAATTTTTGATGAATCTTAATTTTCATTTGCTAGGGTTAGTAATCTCGTGCCTAGTTCGTATAATTCTTTGGATGATGGTATATCCCCGTATATTATTCACCATTTTTCGAACGTGTCCCGCACCACAAATCCACCTACGGGCCCACCATTTTTCGGACGTGTCACTTCTTACAATCTTAACAGAAGCATCAAATTGGGTTTTGACCATGGTAAGGAAAGATTTGATCAAAGGAAAATCATTGCTCTTAGAACCCATAAGTTGGGTCCAAGTAGAGATGACAGTGGATCCTGGACCCGGTCCGGATCCGGTGGATCCAGATCCGTTTTATAGGATATGGATCTTCAAAATTTGGACCCGACATATCCGGATCGGACCCGGATCCATTTCTGACGGATCAGATCTGGATCTGGATCTTGTATTTGAGATTCGTATCCGGTCCAGATCCGACCCGTGAATCCGTTTTTTATTAAATATATTCATAACATAGAATGTAATTTTATAAGTATTTTCTTAAAATTGCTAAGCACATCATTGCAAGTTTAATTCTCAAAATAAGTTTAATTTATCCCCGAGTTAACTCAAAAATAAAAAAATAAAGAGGTAACTTCGATAATAAAATCAATGTTATATTAGTGAATGACTAACATCTCCATAGACAAGTAGTTAAAATTATACACTTTATTTGTGAAGATTCCAAACACATGCAAGTTCTGCCACAAAACCGAGCCCAATAATGACCATAAATCGTGGCACTTAATATGACATTATATACTTGTATATTGTGTGTATATTGCCATATTTAACATTCATCATCAAATATTGCTCAAGTTGGGTGTTCAAATCCCCTCCAACTTGCGGGGGAGGGGAGTTGTTGGAATCTCTAATATACAATTAGATGTGGTGGATCCTACATGATCATCACCAATGTATTAGTTTGTTGTATTTATTATTTTCCATGTATTGTTTGTAGACAATTTTTTTTGTAGCAATTACTATCATTTTGGATTGACTTATTTTAAGTGCTTTTAAGTTAAAATAGCTTATAAGTACTTATGTGGTGTTTGGGGAAAATAAAAAAGCATACTTATTTTTAAATCAAAATAACAAAAATAAGTCAAAAGTTATAAACAGAATTTCTAGCTTATAACTTTTACTTAACAGCACTTAATAGAGTTTTGTATTAGTCAGGCACAAGTCGGTTATGGGGTTATGAGGCCCAATTGTATATAAGGACAAGGTTCCTTCCAGACGACCAATTAATTCATTTTCTCTCTTCAGTTTGTTAATAAAAACTCTCTCTCTTCTCCTCTTCTCTCAATAACCCTAGTTCAATGATTGTTATCTCTGATTATTTTCCGCATCTTAACAGGATTGTTCAAACATAACCCAATCAAAGATCTAGAATTGATGAGTTCATAATAAACTTAATCTTGTTTTGCGCATATATTCTTTTGAAAATTGATGGAAGATTGATGTCATTTTTGGAAATCTTTTTAGAGATAATCTTGTTGGGATATTTCGCGTAAGGTGAAACTTATTTCAAAGCTTAACTATAGAATTATGAAAAACATAAAAAAAAAAAGGGGGCTAAATTTAAATTAATGGGCTATCAAGAAGTAGAGCTAGAAATAGCTAAATTTCCTTCTTGCTATCAAGCTTATAAAGATTGAGGGCATACAATATCATCTTTTTAAAGCTATTATTGAAGATTTTCGCTACTTGTTGATTGTCAATAAAGCCTCTATAAAGCACATTTGAAGGGAGGCGAATCAATGTGTTTCCTAGCAAATGAAAAACACAAACATGATGAAGATTTAATAACTTGAGAAAGTGTGCTTAAAGATATGAAATTTTTTCTTCCGACAGATTTAAACAGTGTTGCTTTTGAAAAATCGTAAGTCATTTCATTGTATCAAAATAAATTAGTAATGAATTCAGTTAAATTTGCAAAGAGGCCTTACATTTGTGTTCTAGTTGGATGTATGTTGACGTCGGCAAGTCTCATTTTCCGTCTAACGGCCGACTCGTTAAATAAGAGTCATTTATTTTTGTCGGTTGGTTCTCTATTTCCTATCTCATTTATTCTGCTTCCTTTTAGATCTATGAACATGTTATTACTATAATATGGTTAAAGAAATTGGCTTCCATTAACTCTTTTAACTTTTGTTGTGGCCTTGTGGGTACGTACAAGAATTGGAGTTTAAAATAACCTAATTTTGGGGGTTAGTTTTGATTATTGAACTAATCCTTCTACTACTTAAAACAAAGGTTGTGGACAGTACAACAGCTGGCGATTAGCCAAGGCACCAAATGCTAGTGGAGTTAGCATTTTATGTTTGTGATTCCCACCATTAACTTTTGTCAATACGACATTCAAATAATATACTACCTGAAGGGCCTTTTCTTCCAAAAAAAAAAAAAAGAGGCGGGTTCAAAGATCTGAAATGAAGTGAGATTTTATAACGATCTTAAGCTAAGTTAATGTATATATAATAATAAGTAAGTTCATAATAAAATATTTATAAACATTTTATAAATTTTGTAATGCATATGATCTGAATAAAAGTTATTAAGTTCACTAAATTCATGACTTATAATCTAGGTTCACCCTCTCAAAAGTGTCGTAGATACATTGGAATAGCTGCAAAAGCGGAGAACGAATGAAAAAAATTTGAGGTGATGCGTAATTCGGAAAAGACACATTAACATAGAAATAGTATTGGACTACTAGATCCCAATAATGATAAATCATTGAACATGAATGATCGGTTGACTGGTGATTAGTGAATAACTTATATATCCAGTTCGACATATACACGTACATGTGGAGTTAAAATTTAATACAATTGAAAAGGGGGTTAAATTAAATTTAAAGGATTTAAGGTCACTTACTATTTATTCAAGTGACAAATTAACATAATCAAATGATTACCTATAATCGCTTTCTAAATGTAATTGTGTAAAAATTTCTAGTGTATATGCATGAAACATAAACTCATTGAAACATGCGTTTCATATTTTTTTCCGTTACACATGGTCTAAGTCAAAACTCAAAAGTAAGGTTCATGCCAAACACAACCAAAATGAAAAGCAAGATGAAGAGGACATTTCTCTCTCCCTCCTTTTCCCCTCTTTTCTTGACCTGAGTTTAAAAACATTTGGGAATTGGTTACCAACTTTTTCAGTCAACCATATAGGTATGACACTACAAACCACTCTAACCATAACCATCTGTAATTCTCTATTAGCCATTGTGTTAGGAAAACAAACTACAACTACAACATAACCATAAAAAGAAGCCCTTCTACGACATGTTATTTTAACTTAGGCCGAATACATTAAAATTTTCTTTAAATTTGTCAGTATATTTTATTTAGACACTTGAATTATTGTGTGTTTCATTTGAGCATCTGAATAAATAATAAAATGTTCATGTTATACATTTTTGGCTCAAAATTTGAAAAAATTTTAAGCGCATTTTGGAGCACCTAATACGTGGATAAGCTAACTGATATCGCGTCCAGACTGCTAAAACTCCCATGGATGTTTTCAATGCATCATCAATGCGATTTCGACCTATGACACGACTTGAAACTTCTTTTCAAAACATACTAAGTGTTGAATGCAATTCCACTGGTCAGGACGCCTGCTCATTTTTTTGTGATTTTTTTGCTCGCTTAACTCCGATAATACCTCGAAACTCACCTAATTATCAAATTACATCAACATAAGCTCAAATATAATAATTCAAGAATTATCAAATTACATCAACATAAGCTCAAATATAAGAATTCAAGATCAAACACACGATTAAAATACTAAAAATTAGTAAGGAAATGGTGTAAAAGATAAATATTTATGCTAAATATCACTAACCACTTAAAATATTTGTCTTATGTTCGATGTTACCGGTTCCCAACAAGTGGCAGTTGAATAACGTGTCCAAGACAAATGTACTGTCCAACCACTAAACCCTAACACTCGCGCCCCCTTTATTTAGCCTTATTTTAAGACCAAGTTCAACCTGACAGACCCCAAACTCGTCCTTTCCCAAAAATTGCATATTTTTACTATCTTTCCTCTCAAACGGCAAATATTCCAAGAATTTACATAGTGTGTAACTAAGCTTTAAATGGCCTCTTATTCTTCTGTATTACAGGGCAAAGAAGAAAAAGGCTTCCCTCCCCCTCACAAGTTGTTTCCAAGTTTTGCCATGGAAGAACAAAAGAAGAAAGTTCAAGATTTTAACTTTGAGGAACAGAGTACTGATGGGGTGAAGAAAGTTAAAGCTAATTGGGGAAATGATTCGATATTTGGTTCATATGGGTGGTCAGAACATTCATCTTCATCTGGTTTAAGTAGCCCTTTTGGGTCTGAACTTGGCTCAACCGAAACTGATGAAACTGAAAGTGAGGAAGATGAAGATTTCATTGCTCAGTTGACTCGACAAATGGTTGAATATATGCTTAAAGATGATGACGAAGAAGAAGTTGTTTCTGTTTCTGTTGATGAAAATAGAGTCCCAAATTATACTACTCCCAATATAGTCCAGGTTAATTATACCTTCTCAAGATTGCAATTTTTTACCTTATCTTTTGGTGCTAATTTGTTTTTACTGACTTGAGTATTCTTTTTCAGGCTGGGTATTTGTCAAATTACAATTCCAGGGAGATATGTTACTATAATCAACAATCATTAGGCACATATGTTAAGCCTGTGGCAGACTCTGTGAATCAAGGAAACAGTTCCAATACTGTATTTTACTCTAGTGATGATTTAAAGAGACCAATTCAAGTAAGAATTCGAAAATTACAATTATTTCTTGATAATTAAGTCTTTCTTAGCTAACTGAATTGGCAATATATCAGTAGCTGACTTTTGCTTTTCATTTTTGGTACTGATTTGTATAGGTGTACCACTTGAAAGACCAACCAACTACAGCAAAACAGAGGCCCTCTAAAGGTAAACGAGTCAAGGGGACAACTAGTGAAAAAAACAGAGACCAAAACAACATGCAGAATAGTGGAGCAAAAAAACAAACACTTGGTGGTGGGCATGGCCATGATGGAGATAAGATTCATCATCCAATACAGAGTAATGGAGCAGGCATGCGGGCTATATTTCTCGGAGGATCCGGTTCGGTAAACGGGTCATCTGGAACTGGAGTTTTCTTACCTCGTAGAATTAATCCCAATCCTACTGCAACAGCACCAAGAAAGAAATCTGGTACTCCCTCCGTCGTTGTCTTACCTGCTTATTAGTTTGTTCAAATATATAATTTAAATAGATTTACTCTTATACAAATATTTAAGATTTATTTTGAATTATATAATATTTTATTTATAACTTCGTAACTAAGTTAAAAATAAACTAAAACAATCTTTTAAAACGAAGATATCTTAAACCTTTTTTTTGCTGTATAATTGTTAATAAATAAAAAACTGTGCTTGAACTGTCCACCAAAATGGGGCTAAAACATACCCCATTTGCGGTTCAATCAGTTGAGTTGCGTTTAGACTTTGTCCACCTACGAATTATGTTCACATAGGTTTACTTCAATTTGCTGGTTAGATTCCAGTATATTGTTTGGTGGCTCCTTTGTATTGCTGGAGCTATCAATTCTTTTTTGAGTTTTCACTTTAACTAATTTAAATTCGCATCAAAAAATTTTACTTTAAAAATACAATGCTTTATACTTCCTTCATTTTAAAATATTTCTCTTAGTTACTATTTGAACGTTTAAATATATTTTCTTTGACCATTTCTTTTCAAATGTCATTTAAATATTTTGAATTGATAATTATTATGATTTATAATACTTTTTATGACTTTATCCTTCTAAATATGTAAAAAATAAAAATTATATATCCAAATTCACATCAAATATTAATTAATTTGACCTTCTTACCCGAATCAAACCAAACAAATTAAAACAAAAGGGAGTATCAAATACGACTTTAGTCCCGCTCCCAAAACTCTATTAAGGATAGAAAGATATATACTACTACCGCACCTTTGGCGGGTAGCTATCACTTTTTAAATAACTTTGGAAAAAAGCTAGGCGAGATTTTATTCCCTGACTTCATGCATCTTATTTCACCTTTTTCATTCATATAAATATAGGAAAGAATTTAAGTTACTAACTATTATACAACCGAAAGATTTTTTACATTATCAATCTAATTTAATTTATTACTAATTATTATTATTTTATTATATTATTAATTAATTATATCATAGAACTTCAAGTCTATAATTACTTTATAAGTAACTTAATTGCATAAATATGTTTTACACAATAAATGCTTAAAACTTTTTTTTATATAGAAAATGCATAATTTGTAGCGAAACTTGTATAGTTTGTAAATATAGTAGTGATTTTTTTGTTTAAAAAAATCAAGTTAATGCCCAGTTTAGCTCTAACATGATCAAACCTAAACCTCAATAATAAGTAGGAATACTTTTTATGTTTTAATTTATGTTACAGTGTTTGACTAGCTAAAATTTTGAAAATGAAAAAAAAGATTTGTGTGCTATAAAAGTATGTCATTAAGAAAAAAAATAAGAAAATGAAAGTTAAAGGATTTTAAAATATAAAAGTAAGCTATTTTTTTTTAGATAAAATAATAATAAAACTTACGTAAAATGAAACAGAGGAAGTAACGTAAATAGGTTTCTTAAAAGAGATTGGCACTTTTCTTGACAGGTATATCGAATTTAGTACTAATATAATTATATGTTCTCTTTACTTTACCAAAGGACATCAAATAAGAACAATGTACAAGTGAAAACGACTTTAAATGAGATCTGTACGTAGGTCCAATTATAGATTCAAATTTATTCTGTAAAATGAAGAGATTAATTAATCTGGATTTGAATCTGAATTAACCAATGTGACAACTAGGATAGTGGGATCCATTTTTGTTGCTAAGTTTAAGGCATCCAAGCTAGACAACTGACCTATATCTGCCCCCCAACAGGATTGTCAATTTATGTTTTGTTTATTATGAAGACAGAGACATTTTAATAAGTACGTAATCAGATTAGACAACTCTTATCTATTTTTATTTCTTACCACTCAATGCTCCTATCATGACTCCTTTTTTGTCATAATATACAATGATTGAAATATTTTTACCGTTTCTTTTTCCTTAAGATTCTTTTTATTCACGCACTAACCTCTTCTCGGTTTAGCGCCTTTTTATTGAATATCTACTTGGGTTGAATTTAAAATAAATTAATTATATACTGTGTAAAAAAAATTATTTTAATTACCAAAATGATCTTGTAGAATCTAACAGTGCTTTTATTTTACTGTTTTAATATATTTCCTTTTGTCCAAATAAAATTGTTTTTCTCTTTCGGTCACAACAACATACCTAGTGAAATTCCACAACGTGGGGTCAAGGGAGGGTAGAGTGTACACAGACCTTACCTCTACCTTGGTAGGTAGAGCGGCTATTTTCGAGAGACCCTCGGCTCAAGACAAAGCATAAACACAAGCAAAGCAATACAAACAAAGCGACTAAGCCATGACAACGACTTCTGAAAAAGAAGCAATAACTAATGCATGTAAATAAGATGAACAAAATACACATAGCAGCATAAATCAAACGACAATAGACTATAAAACAATACTGTGTCTACTAGTATGACAGGCTAAGCGAGCCTACAATAATAACACTACAACTACCAGTTTGTAAGCGTAGGTAGGACTACGATGGACAACCTACTACCCTAATTCGTGTCCTCCATAACTCTCTATCTAAGGTCATGTCCTCGGAGTTGCACCTGCGCCATATCCCATCTAATTACCTCTCCCCAATATTTCTTCGGCCTACCTCTACCCCTCTTGTACCCGTCCATAGCCAACCTCTCACACCTCCGCACTGGGTCATTTGTGTCTCTCCTCTACACGTGCTCGAACCATCTCAACCTCTCTTCCCACATCTTATTCTACACCGAGGCCACTCCCACTCTGTCCCAGCTATCACCATTTCTAATTTTATCCCTCCTTGTATGCCCACACATCCATCTTAGCATCCTAATCTCCGCAACTTTCATCTTTTGGGTGTGCGAAGTCTTTACCGGCCAACACTCCGCCTCATACAACATAGTCGGTCTAACCACCACCCTATAGAACATGTCTTTAAGTTTTGGTG
Organism: Anisodus acutangulus; assembly: GCA_029783415.1. Taxonomy (NCBI): domain Eukaryota; kingdom Viridiplantae; phylum Streptophyta; class Magnoliopsida; order Solanales; family Solanaceae; genus Anisodus; species Anisodus acutangulus. The sequence continues at coordinate 3,782,317 of CM056494.1, read as the reverse complement.
GCACATTTTTATCGCACATGACTCCAGATGCGAGCTTCCATTTCATCCACCCTGCCCCAATACGATGTGTGACACCGTCATCAATCTCTCCATTTTCTTGGATAATAGACTCGAGGTACTTGAAGCTTCCTTTCTTTGGAATGACCGGAGTACAAGCCTCACATCCACGTCTGTCTCAAGGTTGCTCCCATTACTGAACTTGCACTCAAAATATTATGTCTTGTTCCTGCTTAGTCTGAACTCTTTAGACTCCAGAGTGTGTCTCCAAACGTCTAGCTTAGCGTTCACTCCGCTGCGAGTCTCATCAATCAGGATTATGTCGTCTGCAAATAACATACACCATGGCCCCTCTCCTTGGATTTATCGCGTCAGTCCATCCATAACCAATGCAAATAAGAATGGGCTAAGAGTTGATCCCTGGTGCAGCCCCATCATCACTGGGAAGTGCTTCGAGTCTCCTCCTACTATTTGTACCCTGGTATTGGCTCCATCACACATATCCTTGATTGCCCTAGTGTACGCCACATGTACACCTCTAACCTCCAAATATCTTCATAGAACCTCCCTATGGATTTTGTCGTATGCCTTCTCGAGGTCGATGAAAACCATATGTAAGTTTTTCTTCCTCTCCCTATACTACTCCACCAACCTCCTAATAAGATAAATGTCTTCTGTAGTCGAACACCCCGACATGAATCCAAACTGGTTCTCGGAGATAGACACACATCTTCTCACCCTCATCTCCACGACACTTTCCCAAACTTTCATAGTGTGACTTAGCAGCTTGATACCCCTTTAGTTGTTGCAACTCTGGATATCACATTTGTTCTTGTACAAAGGAATCACTGTACTCCACCTCCATTCTTCGGGAATTCTCGTCGTCTTAAAAATGACGTTAAATAACTTCGTCATCCACTCCAAACCTGCCCTGCCTCCGCTCTTCCAAAATTCAACTGGGATCCAAACCTGCCCTGAACCTCCTCAACCTTAATGCTTCCACAATACCCAAAATTCTGTTACCTACCGGATTTCTCCAGATCTCCCAGCACAATGTCTGTATCTTCTTTTTCGTTCAAGAGTTTATGGAAGTAAGACTGCCACATCCGCCTACTATGCGCGTCCTCCACCAGTACTTCACCGTCCTCGTCCTTGATGCACCTCACGTGATCCAAGTCCCGAAGCTCCGGCGCTCCGGCGTTAATGTGGTGGTGGCGGGGATCAGGGGCTTGGTGGCTTCTAGTCGGAGCTCCGGCGTTAAGCGATCGGTAATGCCTAGTATCACTTCGTAATGGGATATGTGCAAGAAGCCCGAGAAAATCCAAATGTGGGTAAGCAGTAGAAATATAAAAACAACCTCAGTTTTCGACTAGCGGAGAAACCGAGGGAGTGTTGTCCATAGAATAGAGTACGAAGAAAAAGGTATCATTATTTGTCGTACGCTATATTTGAAAGGATGCGAGAAGAGAGTCGAATTTAAGAATTTGTAGAATATAAGGGGTGTTTAGGATTGTTTTCTAAAATGTTTGGTGATTTTGGTAAATATGACTTCTAGTTGTGTTCTCTAAAATAACTTTTTGAAAACAAAAGGGTCAATATCACTTTTGATCCTTCAGTATTGGTAATTCAAATTTTGGTTCTCGTAATATTTGACTAAATACTTTTAACCTTCAACTTATTGAAATGTGCATTTTTGATTCCTTTAGATCATAAGTATATTATATTTGGACTATTTTTGTAACTATATTACCATTAAATATAGAGTAAGAATATAAGCTCAACTTAACACATGGATAACTAATTGGTGGAACAATTAATTGTTATAACTATGTGAATTGGACAATATTCACTACCGAAAAATTATAAGTGTGCATATTTTAATTAATTTGTTAAATATGCTTAGTCATATATAGCAGTGATTATTACCGTTGAAACATTAGAGCTGGTTGCGTAAAGTGTAGATGTCAGTTAGGTTTATTGTTTGCAAAATAGCAAAAGAATTACCTATTATAATACAGTTTAACAATCCAAAAGCTAACATGGCAAAGTATTTTTTCATGACAACTGGACAGGAAGTTCAACGGTTCTAATACCAACAAGAGTCCTACAAGCTCAGCAACAACACTTCAACCACATGGATGCTTTGTTTCAATCAAACACGTGTGCTGTCTCTCCTTCTCACCTTCCCAAAAATGGTAAGATTATTCAAAAACACAATGCAAATTTCCATAGCATCTTTGATTATATTCTTTATATAGGTAAAAATGAATTCTTTATATTATCATCAGATCGTCTAAAAGGATACCGCTATAATAAGTTGAAATTGTGTTGATAGTCTAAAAATTATTCAGATATAAGTTGAAAATGAAGAGAAGGTATTAATTGGATGAATCCGATCAGAACTGAAGTGTTGTGCACGTTTGGATCATTAAATGATTGGTATGTTCGAGATTTGACAACAAAATTAAAGATTAGATGATCTGTTTGGTTTGAATCATTAAATGGTTACTGTATTCAGGATTTGAGTACATTACAACCTAGTCAACATAAAAGAATACATGATCTCTTAGATTTAGATCATTATATCATTGATGCATTAGAGATTTTAAACACTAGTTAACAAGAAAATCATTTATGGTGTTTACAGATGTAGAGAATGAAACAGAGAGTTTAGTTTCTAAAGAAAATCAACATCCAGAAGACCAAACAAGTGTGGTAAACGACCAAGAGATGCAACTGCCTCAAAAATGGACATATTAAATATGGTGATTATATTATTGATGGGGGTATCAATTATCATATTTATTGGGAAGCAACTAATAAGGACGAGGATGCATGAGAAGACTATTCTAATGTCAAATAATATTGGAATCTTGGTGTAGATATTGAAGGGGTTGAAAAGTAATAAGTAGTGATGGGGCTTTCAATTTCACTTAGATCATGACGTCAAGATGGATGGCGAATAATTAACAAGTCTTAGGTTGTAGTACTTGTATCATACGAATATGGCTTGTTTTTTTAGGATGATATTGTGCTGATGGGAAGGATAAATGTCTTATTTATGATGCCTTGTAGTAATAAAATTGATTGGAGGTGTGATGTATCCAATTCAAGAGTGTAAAAAGCCAAGTGCAAATAAAAACTGTTTCTTTTATGTGGTGCATACAGTTAGTTCTTGTCCTAAGAAACCAAGGACAAGAAACTAGTTTTACACTTTCTCTTCGTTTGCATTGTGATAAGAAAATGGATTTGGCCTAATTCAATCAGGTGATAGATTGTTAAAGATCATAAAGAGAATCCTATTCCTGCCAATATGGGACTAACATTTGTTGAAAATTTTACAAAAAATACTTGATCACGAATACTTGTAGGAAATTCTTGAAAGTTTGAAGCGTGTCAAAGACATTGTCCTTAAAGATATTTCACTCGGTATGAGTGTATTCCCAGGATTCAACAAGCTCTTCTAGTATAAAACTAAGAGCCAAAATCTAACAAAGATTTATCTTAATACAAAATCCAACAATTTGGAATATAGAAGGAAGAAGTAATTTTATGTAAACTCTTGATCTGTGTCACTCTAAAAAAGAAAAGGACCTATTGTATTTATAGATGAAGAAGATAATATCTCATAAGAATAATAGGCCCCAACATCATAGTCATTTTAATGACATAAATATGATTAAATGGCTAATTGAATCAAGGTAACAAAGGAGTCAATAGAAACTGTCACATAGATTATATTGTCTCACTAATCAGCCATTTAAGTGGATTAGAAATAATAGTTAATGAATGGCAATTCATGGAATGTAATCAATTGTCTGTTTTAATAATAGTAGAAGACGTTACAAATGTCTATAGGATGATTACTATTATTTTAAGATATAAACTTTTTCCAACTATCCCCATGATATCTCAAAATAATAATAAGAAATAGAATGAAATAAGAAGTTTTTCTGGATTTTCACATATGAGTATAATGTGTCAATCTGGTGTCTCGTAAATTATGAACCAGATCTAGATAAAACGAGATTAAACTTACATAAAATTGGTGAATCTTAGAACTTCTATGAACCAAGAACTTTTTTGTAAGTCTAGTGTCTTATTTTATCACATTCTACTCGCACAATCTTTGTCGTTATCGCAGTTTTGCACTAAGAGGCCATGCACGTGTCCTGGTATTCATGAGTGCTCTAGAAATCCGTCACAATTTCATAGAAGCGGCACCACTTCACACTCATATAGGTCCAAAACATGTTAAATTGTCTTTTGTTGCTTCTAACTCATGCACTGTTATGCCTTTTGATATTATCCATAGTGATATTTGGACATCTCCTGTTTTGAGCTCTTCGGGCCATCGATATTATCTTCTTTTGTTGGATGATTACTCTAATTTTGTGTAGACATTTCCTTTGTCTAAAAAGTCACAATTTTTTTCATATTTTTCTCCTTTAGAGCATTCATCCGCACTCAATTTGAACGAGACATTAAAAATATTAATGTGATAATAGTAAAGAATTTGATAATAGGCTATTTTGGAATTTTTGCAAAGCTAATGGTTTATCTTTTCATCTCTCTTGTCCACATACCTCATCTCAAAATGGAAAAGCAGAAAGAAAAATCTGAACCATTAATAACATTATTAGAACCTTACTTACACATGCCTATCTACCACTATCATTTTGGCATCATGCATTACACATGGCAACCTATCTCCTCAACATACTTTCAAGCAGACCATTAGCCTATCAATCACCTCTCAAAAATCTATACTTAAGAGACCCATCTTACTCTCATCTACGGGTACTCGGGTACTTATGCTATCCTCTTTTTCCTTCTACTACGATCAATAAACTTCAATCTCGTTCTACTCCGTGTATTTTTTTAGGATATCCGTCAAACCATCGTGGTTACAAATGTTACGACTTATCCTCTAATAAAATCATCGCGAGTCGCCACGTAGTCTTTGATGAATCAAATTTTTCCAAAATGCATTCTTTCGTGCCTCATACCTATGAATTTCTTGATGATAACATGCCCCCGTCTTTGGTCCACCAGTTGGCCTCGCAAACCGGCCCACCATCTCATCTCAGCTTGCCTACAATTTCGGCCAGTTCGAATAATTCCAACAGCTCAGCCCAACGAATTCCTGGCACTGTAGTTGCGGGATAAAAGAGCCCTAACCGACTTTTAGACCCCATTTTCCATTTTTAAAGTTTTTAGTTTGGATTTGGTGAGATTCAAGGTGTTTCTTCAAGGTATTTCTCATATGTAATTTCTAAACCCTAAAACTAGTTATTTCTATTGATATATTCCTCTATTTTAGACTTTAATCCATGTTTTGGGGAGTGGGAAAGAGGATTTGACTTGTTGAGCATAAGAGAGCTTAAATTTAGGGAATTGGGGGTTGTGAATTGGTTTATGGCAATGAGTGTTATATATTTGTGATGCAATGGAGTAGTAGATGTTAATTTATTAATCAATCTCATGTTTAAAACTTTTTTTGAGATTTGGAGGGAAATTGTAGAGTTTATACTAATTGGGGGTTTTGGACTTGAATAAGATACTTGACCTATTATTATTTTAATTACGCAATTGGAGAGTAGAATTGAGCTTCTAGAATATTAGTTTATCAATTTCACCCTTTAATTATCATTTTACCTTTGTGGGCCCACTTTTCCTATTTTCCCATAATTGGTTGGATTCGAGGAACAGTCTAGTGTTATGGGTGTTGTCTGTTTCTGTTCTAACTTAGATTTCTATAATTATTAGACTCCGAGTATTACCGAGACCTGCAGAGAGACAAGGCTCCTTTGTGATCGTGTGTGGCTTCTACTTGGCATGCAGGTAGGTTATGGCTTACTTTCTGATTAGACTTCGGTTAGCGAAGCGTATGTATAGTTAGTTACTGTTGGAGAAAGCATGTACGCCTTCAGGTATGAAGTTAGGATGGATAATTTAGGTTTGATACTGTTGTCTGATTATTGGTTTGTTGCCTCTTTGTGATTATTGGCTTGCTGCGTAGTGTTTGATATTCGATTTTCATTTAAATGCCATATGGTCATTGTGATATAGTGTTTCTCACTCATCTCGCTATTATCATGGATAGAGGAACAGACTGGATTTGGTATTGATATTATTCACTTAATATTGTTACTTGTATTTGCATTCCTCTCTCTCTTGATATCTCACTTATCATCGGAAATGGAAGGATAATGAAAATGGCTTGAAAGTGTGAAGTATAATTTATGACAAGTGTAATTGATATCATGCATTGCATACATTCTTATTTCATATGATGAGTTGTTATGAAATGTGATTGAAAAATAAAGATAAGTGAAAGAGTGTAACCTCCGAGGTCTTTGCCGAAGAGCGTAAAAGAGAGATGAGTGTCTGATGTCCGAGCTCTTTGTCGGGATTGTGAGAGTGGTACATGGACTTCACGGATCCCTCATGAGTCATGAATACCGGGACGTAGAAATATTTCGCTCGGAGCATGTGTGTACGGAGATTATATTTGGCCAGTGCATTACATTGCATATGCATTTACTCTCATCACCTCACTTTACATCTATGGATCGAATTTGTTGATTGTACTTGTCTTGTGATTATTCTGAGATATTGTGGGAACTTGGTAGACTTGGGTTTAGGTGTTTCACCATAGGCTATGATTCGACTATTGGTCTTTCTATACTTGAGTGGTTATTCTTGAACTGTGATATTACTTGTACTTGATTGCGAGCATGTCTATTCTTCAGTTTCTTTCTTGTACCTATGTTAGCTAACTGTTATCGGCCTATGATACCTACCAGTACATATTGTTTGTACTGATACTACTCTTGCTACACCCTTTTCGGGTGTAGAGTTGTTGCAGGAGCGAGGTTCGATTAGCCTTCAAGGGTCTCGTGGAGTTCATCTAGATTTTCTGTTTAACTTTCATTCTAAACAGAAGTTGTATTCAGGTTGTGATTGTATATCTTATTCCAGTTGTGTACTTAGAAGCTCTTCCACTATTCAGACCAGATCCCTTGGATAGTTGTTGTATCCCGCACTTGATATTTATGATATGAATTAGACTTCTATTCATTCTACTTTATTTACTTTATTGTGTTGAATTATTGATTAAGGGGAGGGTTCGCCTACCGAGGTAGAAAACGGTAGGTGCCCGCACGACTTAGTAATTTGGATCGTGACAGTGGATCATAAAATTCACCAGCGATTATGTATTTATCATTGGTGGGGATGTCATACATGAAAATCAACTAAATAAAATTTATTATTTTAGAGTTGGTTAGTGATGAGGCTAAGTGGTTAAGAGACATCTTAGCGAGTATTCCAATTGAAACAAAATCAATATTAATTTTGTGTCTATACAATATGGTTGACATAACTGTGGCGAAAAGTAAAATTTTCAATGGCAAAAAGAGACATTTATTTGAGATATATCTTTCAATTGGAAGTTTAATAGAAAACATTTTTTTGAGACACACTGTGATAAGAGCAGCTGCTATGAGATGAAAGTATTTACGTAAATAAATATGTGAAGTCAGAGGTGAACTTGATCAATTCACAAACTAAAAGAAACATCGAGGGGAATGAGACTTTATTTTGTCAATTTGAGAAGATCAACAATGATGGTAACCCAATCTATGTGATTGAAGATCCCATGAATTAGGTTCATATGGGTAATAACAAGTCATTAGTTGATCAGGTATGCACTATTAAATTATATATCTTCATATGGTGTGTGAATATAGTGTAGTTCTGCAAGGCAAAGTGAGGCTGAGTTATAAACTCTTAATCCATTATCATATCCTTTATAGGTGGTGTAATGCTCTGCAGAATATCCTCATGTTAATGTGATTCAGTCTATGTGGATTTTTAGTCATAAAGAAAAATCTGATGGTACACTTGAGAGGCATAAAACCCGTCTTGTAGGTGATGGAAAGACTCAACAGGTTGGTGTGGACTGTGGTGAGACTTTCAGTCCGGTGATTAAACCAGCAACTATCCGCATCGTACTAAGTCTGGCTCTTTCTAAGACATGACCTCTACATCAGCTTGATATGAAAATTGCATTCTTGTATGGAGAACTCAACGAAACGATGTACACGTATCAGCCCATGGGTTACAGAGACCCCACTTATCCTAATCATGTATGCTTACTGAAGAAATTCTTGTATGTGCTCAAACAAGCTCCTCGGACCTGGTACAAGGGGTTTGCAGATTATGTTTCTACTAATGGGTTTTCTAACAGCAGGTCCGATCATTCTCTCTTCATATACCGTCACAGTAATGATATGACTTACATCCTTCTATATGTGGATGATATTATCTTAACTGCTTCATCTGATGCTCTTCGCAAGTCTATCGTGTCTCTTCTTAGCTCAGTATTTTCTATGAAAGATCTAGGGCCATTAAGTTATTTCTTGGAAATAGTTGTAACACGTCATGCATGTGGTTTATTTTTTTCTCAAAAGAAGTATGCAGAAGAGATCATTGAACAAGCTGCCATGTCCTCTTGTAAGTTGTCCTCCACTCCGGTTGATACTAAACCGAAGTTGAGTGTTACTTCTATCAAGCCATATGTTGATCCATTACATTACCGCAGCCTTGCAGGAGCCCTACAATATCTTACTTTCACGAGGCCCAACTTATCTTATGATGTGCAACAGATTTATCTATTCATGCATAGCCCGATGGAGGATCACATGCATGCTCTCAAGCGCATTGTGCTCTATATTCAGGGCACTCTCGATCATGACTTGCATCTATATCCGTCTTCGACAACCACTCTCATTTCTTACACAGATGCAGATTGAGGTGGTTGTCCGGATACACGTCTGGTTATTGTGTCTTTCTTGGTGACAATTTGATCTCTTGGTCCTCCAAACGGCAAGCTACCTTGTCTAGATCCAGTGCCGAAGCCGAGTACCGGGGAGTTGCCATTGTGGTTTCTGAATCTTGTTGGCTATGAAACCTTCTTCTGGAGCTCCATTGTCCCGTTCCGAAGGCAACATTGGTTTATTGTGATAATGTTAATGCAGTATATTTATCAGGGAATCCGGTTCAACATCAACGCACTAAACATATTGAGATGGACATTCACTTTGTTCGTGAAAAGGTTGCTCGCGGACAAGTACATGTCTTACATGTCCCGTCACGCTATCAGATCGCCTATATTTTTATAAAAGGTCTTCCCTTGGTTCTATTTGAAAACTTTCGGGACAGTCTCAACATACGATGACCCCCTACTTCGACTGCGGGGGTGTGATAGAATCATTGTAATTATTACATTATCCCTAATTATCTTTTGTATATGGTAGGTGTATAATTAGATATTTACTACCTTAATTCTAGACTAGGATCATGTTTGTATGATAAGTATATTACTAACCTCTTTGGAAGGAAATAGATAAGGAATAAAATTCTTTCAATGACGCATTACATTTTATGTATGTGTTTGTTTTTCAATTTTGGTAAAATTAAAATCAGAAATATTGTGAATATGACAGTAAATTTCATTGTATTTAAAAGTCAGACATTATTCTCGCAGTAAGTGTTTCCAATTTAAGAGTGATTGTGAATTTTGTGATACTAATATAACTTTTAATCGCCAAAAATTAGTGTGCTATCTGTTCACTTCTAAAAGTAGGAAGGCACATTTTTTACTTTATCAGTACCTTTATTAGACCTTAAACAGTATTTTAAATGCTATCATTATTACTCTTTCTCAGATGGTGATGGAAGGATAATCCATTTTTATAGGTAGGTAACAATTTTTATTTCATCATGCATCAATAAATATCTAATAAGTCCATTCATCATATTTCGATTATGACGAAGCTGGACAAGTACACTAATTTAATTATAATCTTGCATGTGGCAACTGACAATTAAAGGCCAAGAATTACTACCAAAATTAGAAGCCTGACAATTAAATGATGTGATACTTATGCACCGTGCATATAGTAATTAATTAAGCCGATCACTGTGTTGATTCCAGAATTTAAATGAACTAAAAAAAGGGAAGGAATCAAAGTACCCAAAAAAGAAAAAAATTATCAAAGTACATTTTGTGCAATAAATTATTGTGCACATGGAGTTAACCGTAACGGTGCTATTAACTTCTTTTTGCGCAATAATTTGTTGCACAATAGGAGTGGGTATTTTTTTTTGTTAACTTTTTTATTTCTCAACACTTAGTATTATTTCAAAGGTTTGAAATTCAAGTTTTTTTCATAATTTGATCAAAGATTAGTCATGTGTCAAGACTCTGAAATGTCAATATTTTATATGAACCTGATATTTTTTCTATGAATAATAATGTAGCTCAATACATCAAGGATACCTAAGCGTTCGGATCGTCGCTTTAGGGGTTGTAAAGTGCCCGAGGTAAGTTTTGTTGGAAAATTTGTTATCATTAGGTTTAAGTGTTTTAATTGTTAGGATTTTGATTTAAGCGTGTTATTTTTTAGTCAAGGCATAACTTTGTTTCGAATATATCGAGATTTTTTTCCTAATTAATTTAGGATGTCACGCGAGTTAGAAATAAATAATAATAAAGATTAAATAACTAATTATTATTAAGAAAATAGTACGCAAAAAAATGTTGTTGCGCAATAGGGGTGGGTGGTTTTTTTTTTTTGGTTAACTTTTTTATTTTCCAACACTTGGTATTATTTCAAAGGTTTACTTTGACCAAATATTAGTCATGTATCAAGACTATGGAACGTCAATATTTTATATAGAACCTGATACATCAAGGATACCTAAACGTTCGAATCATCGTTTTAGGGGTTGTAAAGTGCCCGAAGTAAGTCTTGTTTGGAAACTTATTTATCATTAGGTTTAAGTGTTTTATTTTTTAAGATTTTGATTTAAGCGTGTTATTTTTAAGTCAAGGCATAACTTTATTTCGAATATGTTGAGATTTTTTTTTCCAGAATTAACTTAGGATGTAAATTTTTTTTTGGTTAACTTTTTTATTTTCCAACACTTAGTATTATTTCAAAGGTTTGAAATTCATATTTTTTTCATAATTTGACCAAAGATTAGTCATGTGTTAAGACTTCGGAACGTCAATATTTTATATAGAACCTGATATTTTTTCTACGAACAATAATGTAGGCTCAATACATCAAGGATACCTAAATGTTCAGAACATCGCTTTAGGGGTTGTAAAGTGCCCAAAGTAAGTCTTGTTTGGAAACTTGTTATCATTAGGTTTAAGTATTTTATTTTTTAGGATTTTGATTTAAGCGTGTTATTTTTTAGTCGAGGCATAACTTTATTTCAAATATGTCGAGATTTTTTTTCTAATTAATTTATCAATTGTTAATTGTGAGTTAATTGTAGTTAGAAGAATGTTATGATTTAATTTTTACTTGTTAGTTAATTATTTCATGTGTTAATTAGGATTAAACATCATTAATATAGTTTTATGATAAAGGATTAGTTAGATAATATAATTTGTTATTAATTGTAGTTATAATTATAACTAATTAGTAATTATTAATCAGTAATAGCTAATCCTTAGTTTAGAATTGAACATCATTAATATAATTTTTTGATAAAATATTAGTTAGTTAATATAATTTCCTGATAAAAGATTAGTTAGTCTTCCCGTTAAATAGTTTAGTTATTCTATATACATTATTAGTTAAGCAATTAATTAATTAAGTAATTTTTAATTATTCCTAAAAATATAATACAACATAATTATTGTAATTCATAAATTTGGAATAAATGATAAGCTTATAGCCTACCATAAAATAAACAACGAATGATAGACTAAAAACCATTAGTTTATTAAACATCATTATTATAATTTTCCAAAAAATTAGATAGTTAATATAATTTTCCGATAAAAGATTAGTTAGTTAATATAATTTTCCAATAAAGGATAAGTTAGTTAATATAATTTATCGATAAAAGATTTGATAATTCATATTACACGATAATGAATAATTTAAATATTGTTTGTATAGATACGACACCTCCTGGGGCCCATCAATAGATCAATACTTAATCTACAGTATAATGGTAGGTCTGAGCTACAGATTAAGTTAATATTATATTTTTTGCGTATTATTTTCTTAATAATAATTAGTTATCTAAGTCTTTATTATCATTTATTACTAACTCGCGTGACATCCTAAATTATTAGAAAAACTAAATCTCGACATATTCGAAATAAAGCTCTGCCTTGACTAAAAAATAACACGCTTAAATCAAAATCCTAAAAATTAAAATACTTAAACCTAATGATAACAAGTTTTCAAACAAAACTCCATACACTTTACAACCCCTAAAACTACGATCCGGACGTTTAGGTATCCTTGATGTATTGAACCTACATTATTGTTCGCAAAAAAAAATCATGTTCTATATTAAAAAAATTGACGTTTTGGAGTCTTGACACATGACTAATCTTTGGTCAAAGTATGAAAAAAATATGAATTTCAAACCTTTGAAATAATATTCAGTATTGGAAAATAAAAAAGTTAACTAAAAGAAAAAAAAAGAACTACCCACCCTATTGCGCAACAAATTATTGTGCAAAAGGAATTAACCGCGCCGTTACGGTAAACTCTTTTTGCGCAATATTTATTGCACAAAAGGTATTTTGATAACTTTTTTTTTTGGGTACTTTGGTTCCTTCTCTCTTTTTTTTAGGTCATTTAAGTTCCGGACTCTCATTGTGTTTGGTATAACAGAAAAAAGAATCTGAAAAACTTTTTCCAAAAAAAAATATATATATTTTCTGAAGAATTAAGAATTAATGGTGTCAACACTTGGATGGTGTTTTGCAAGTAAAACTTGATGAAATTTTTAGTTATTATCAGTTGGAGCAATTAATATAGAGTAAGAGTTGTCCTCCGGGGCATAGTTCAGTGGCAAAGCCTAGGCGCTATAAGGCGCTCTGGCATGGGACATCGTGGGTTCGATTCCCCGCAAGCACGAAGAAACTCTGCATGTTTGGGAATTTGACCTTGTCTCATTGATCAGTTGTACGCTCCCAGAAAACTGGCCACCGGAGCACATCCCGCGATTTACCTGGTAATAGTGTTGAAGGACCGGTGCTATTACCTCCAGGACGTAGTCAGGCCCAAGCCTGGAGACCTGGATTTTAAAAAAAAAAAATATAGAGTAAGAGTTAAAATATTTGCAAAGAAAAATGTTGTCCTACACATAAGTGAGAAGTTTTTTTTTCCCTAATTGGTAAAAAGTGTTTTTCATAACCAAAGTACCAAACACCAGAAAATGGCTTTATCATGAAAAATATTTTTCTTCAAACCAAACACATAATTCTAGAATAACCTTTTTCTCTAGTTTCTTTTATGACTATTCTAGGATAATTGACATTATTAATTTGCTTATGCTAACATTCTGGCAGCAGAAACGTTTTAAAAATAATAAAAATTCAGGTTATAATGAGCTACTTAAAAAATGCATGCTACAATTACAAAAAACTGTTGTCAAACCATGTCGCAATATGACGCTTAGCCGTTTTTATTCTTTTGTACAGCATATTATATTGATTAACCTAAAAAGGAAAATGATTTTAAATAGCAAGAAACTTCTATATATTTGAAGACACCATATGCATATTTTAAAAAAAAAATATTACGTTGCAATTGAGAATATGACCTTTCAGTTAAGGGGAGAGCAATAGCACAATTTAATTTTTCTTTTTCATGTTCTTTTTTTACTTGGTACATTATCAGAATAAGAAATTTCAGGTGTTCAAAAGATTGATTAGTAAGCAAATTACAAATATTTGCACATATAAGATACTTTGAGAGTTGGTGTTTAAACCTTATCCCATTTAAAGTTTTACAAATATAAGATCAAGTGACTTAACTTTGAACAAGTTATGACTTGCCCCAGTATAACTTTGAGCAAGTTTTGACCCCTCAATCTATTTAAACGGGGACAAAAGTTAAATACTCCCTCCATCCCAATTTATATGATATAGTTTGACTGACACAAAGTTTAAAAAATAAATGAAGACTTTTAGTCTCACTACACCAAAAGAGGCCTTAAGTGGCAATAAATATTGCCGCTAAGTGGCAATAAATTTCCCTTTTATTGCCGCAAAAATATTTACCGGCAATTGTTTAAATGTCATTGGATCCAAGGTCGCTAAAGCCTTTAATGACATTTATGTCGAGTGATGGTAAATACTCATATTATTGTCACTAAAAGTAATTAGTTTTAGCAGCATTTATTTAGTAGCCAGTAGTATTGCCGTTGAAGCTATCTTAGAAATGTGACATCAAGCATATTTTGCTACTTTTGTTATTGCCGGCAAAGATGCAATAAATGCCAATAAAGAAAATCTATTTTAGTGGAAATTATTATGGCGACTAAAATTGTTCATGAATTCACTTTAATCCACATATTTAATTTCACTCTAATAGCATCAAAAAGAAAATTTACAAGAGAAAGTTAGATGATAACAATAGAAGAATTACCAAACTCAAAACAATGTCATTCACTTGAAATAAGAAGAATCAAACTCAATACATTCACTTTCTTATCTTCTAACGGTAAAAAAAAATATGAATTATCAAAACAATAAGAATGTGTTCAACAATGGAATAACAAGGAATTTGACTTCTTCTGAGACTGGTATGAGTTTCTGGCAGCTATGAAAAAACGGCATTGGGTTGGATATGCTCGGGAATACTGTCCTTTAAGAACACATCCGTTCGTATTTACATGTTCTATCGGTGATGTCTTCTGTCATTTACAGGAATCTGGCTGCACATCCCAGCATTGCAACATTTGTTATGGTAATCTCAATTCACTCCATAACAGAACTTTGAAGCGAGCTCGAATGCATTAGATTTTGGCCTTCCATAAAAAATTAGGTCAATGGTAAAATAGTTATATGAGAAATCATGAAATAGCACATACGTTGCAGTTAAATGTCAAGAATAAAATACCAAAATATTTGGAGTCCCTTCTGGCTATATTTTCTGTTACTCCACCCATTTTATAAAGTATTCGACCCGGTTTAACAATGGCTACCCAATATTCAGGGGATCCTTTTCCTGAACCCATACATGTTTCTGCGGGTCTTAGTGTAACTGGTTTGTCTGGAAATATACGTACCCATATTTTTCCACCACGTCCGAAAGAAATTTAGATTCTGGCAGATTAAAAGTATCCTAAAAAATCTATAGGAAAGCAGAAAAAGCCAAACAAAGCTTGAAAGGCAACAAAATTTTATTTATTGTTTTACCCTCCACAGCATTGTACTGTATCTCAAACTCTGCATCTAACATCAAAATCAGCAAGGCTCTCGAGAAGGATAAAGTCGTAGACAAGAACTATAAACCAGGCATAAGGGCATGTAAAAACACAAGAAAGTTCTTGTCAACTTAGCTAATACCTAGTCTTCAGAAAAGGAAATGCAAGTTCATTTCCCATTAGATTTCAAAAGACATGGTTCCATGCAAATAACCAAGGTTTATTTTTTTGAGACTGGTAACATTTGTATTAAAATCAGTACTAGGTGGTACGGGAAAAACCTAAGCAAGGTTTATTTTCTCTAGCTAAGATCCGCGGGTTGCCTTATTATAATGCAAGTACAGACTCATAATATATTTCCAATCTAGACCACGTTTTATTTTATCCTTGGATTAATTACACGATTAGCCAAGGTTCTTTTTTAATTTGTCATTGACAGAGTTTCACCAATAAAACAGAACAACATAGTCGAATACTCACGAGTTTTACCTTGTATTGTTCATATCCTGAGCAGATTGTGACAATGTTTGGGATGTCTGAGATTGGACCATGGGCGTTTAACGGATCCAGCAGCACAAAGTGGCGATGTGGTGCTGAGAATGCTGGCGAGTAATCAAACATCAGAGAAACTAGCAGAAGACATTGGTGCATGTGTAAGGCACATAATCGAGATAGGATATGAACTTACAAAGAACCATATAAATCGACAAATTAGTAGACATGCTGCTAGAAAATGAGACTCTTACACGGGATGAGTTCAGAGCTATACTCTCAGAATTCACTGATACCCCTTCAGCTAACATAAACTGTAAACCAAATAGAGAACTGATTGAGGCCTTAGCAAAATTACTTCCAATAGGATTGTAGAGATAATGAGAAGAGTAAGTTTGCATATGAAGACAATACCTCAAGACAAAAGGGACAAGTCCAAGGTACATAGCTCCACAAGTAAATAAAAAAGTTATTATTCCCCTGCAAAATCGTCCAATATAAGCAAATGATGTATGACCACAAGATGATGAGAAAGAAATCCTAACTGGAATGCTTATTATGCCTACAACCACCCTTCCAATTCTTACTACTCCTCTGACCCTTCTCCATATAGCCATTTGATTTCTTTTCTCTTTGATGAAAAGTAAGTGTTTTCCCTTACCTCAAGATTTGTTCTTATATATAATATGTGTGTGTGCGCGTGAGCGTGAGCGCAATTGTAGATGTTCTGTAAATATGACATTGTTGTAGAAAAATATTGCTAATAATGAATCCAATTGAACTCATACCAAATGAATTAAGTACCAAAAATGAAAGATGGTATCTTTCTTTCCTTTTGTACTTTTCTAGTTAAGGTATTTTGGTCCTGGCACCTACTGTCAATTTTTCGAAACATAAATCAGCTGTTGCAATCTGCTACTGTCAATTACTCTAATACAACCTATAAAGAGAAGTAAAGAAAATAAGAACGACCAAGTATTTTGGATCAGAATCAGTGTACAGGTTCTAGTAACATAGCAGCAGGAATTTTAATACAGTACTGGAAATTCTGGAAAGAGTTGAGCTGTTGTACAAGTGCCTGAACTCAGAAATTTCTGGCCAGTTAATTTGATTTTAACGGAAACTAACAAGGTCCTTCAATCCAACAGAACTTGCCTCTCATTAGAAAAATTTGGTCACAACACAGCTTTTAAAAAGCTCATCAAAAGAAACACAATACATGACAAAACATAGCAATGGGGCATAAGCACATCAGACTATCCCTATCAAGCTAATTCCATTATTTACATGACAAGCAGTAACAATGACAGAAAACTAATGTGGTTAATAGCTCAAAGATGACATTTAAACAATATTAGAGTTAATGGATTATCCAACTTTGACAGAAAGATTTTTTGTATGGTAAAAGAGATGTATAATCTTTATACGTGTGTATTGATTCTCGTCATCGACAAACTTCTTCTAAATAAAACGGAGCAACTATGATACTTCTGAACACTTCTTTGACTATCACAGTTCACAATTAAAATCAATGAAGAGACATAATTCACATGACATTCAATATGAGACATACGAACTCCCAAACAAAATTTATTTAAATAATTAAATTTTTCAATCAGATTGCTGCTCTTCTAGAGAAAACTAACAGATTACTGCTCTTCAAAAGGAGAATACGGAATGCCAAACAAATCACGAAAATGAGAAATCGTGAATCGCTAAGGGATTTTCACTTTCTTACCTCAAAATTGTGACACATCTCGGCTACTGATGGTGAATAGCGAAGGAAAATTTCTGATTGTAGGAAATCCATCAATTCCAGTCAAATGATAAATTGTGTCACATAAACCAGCAATCAAAGTCATATTTTCTCAACTTACTGCCAAAAATCACACAAAAAAACATCAATTCCAGTAAAATAATCAACTGAGTCACACAAACCAGCAATCAAAGCCCTATTTTCTCAACTTAGTGCCAAAAATCACACAAAAACTAATCAATTCCAGTAAAATACTAAAATGATCAAGTGAATCACATAAAGCAGCAATCAAAGCCTTATTTTATCAACTTCCTGCCAAAAGTCACACAAAAAAATGACCAATTCCAGTCACATAATCACCAAATAACACTTCGCAAATCAAACTTTTACAGTATCAGATCTGCTAAATTCACAGTCATCAAATCTAATTAATGACACTAAATTCAAACAAAAATTCAAATATACGCTAAGCATAAGTACGCATGGAAGTAACCTAACCTGATTCGACTACATATTTTGAGCTGAACTTACAGAAGCTGTGGAGATTATCGAATTTAAAATACACAGCAGAGAGAGAGAGAGAGATAAAGAGCGAGCGTTGGAGAGAGAGAGATCGTCGATTTGAATTGGGAGGATTTTTTAGAGAATTTGGAGGGAAGATGGACTAATCTTTTGGAGTCGCAAGACTTTTTGTTTCTTTTTCTAATAGAATGGTACATATACAGTAGTCACTACAAAGCATATTCTTTTACCAGCTTAAGTTTGATATTGCCGGCAATAATTTATTCTAGAATACAATTAGCGGCAATTAAGTTATTACCGTTAAATAACTGCCGCTAAAGGCATATTTTGTTGTAGCGTTTGTGGTTTAAAACAAATCAAAAATATTTGTGTGGTTATAGATCATCTTGTTAAGCGTAAAAGATAAAATTTAAAGTTAAATTATTAACAACTAAGAAAATGTGTCATTCTTTTTTAGACTGACTAAAAATGATCTAGTAGCTCAGTTAATTGACTATCAAACTTTTACTTTATTGATGAGGATTCGAATTCCCAAGTTGTAATATGTTCACCATTTTGTCTTCCCCTACCCCTATATAATAAAAAAATTAAAAAGAGAAATCACATGAAACGTTTAATAAAAAGAAATCCAAAGTACCAAATAGCAAATCACATGGACCTTCTTTAGATACATTTTTTTGTGCGGAATTCCCTTCAAAAGTCATTGTTCTTTAATTTTTGGCCCTCAAATTTAGAATTTTTATTCTTCGCCTAAAAATCCATGGATTCCGGGTTCAAATCTCTACTCATGCAAAAATTAAAAAAAAAAATCGCAAGGCAGAGACGTTTATAGCAAAATTAGGCATATTTGTGCAAAATTCGACATATACTGGCAGAAGATTGCTTTAAGGCATAAATTTGCCTTAAGGCCTAATTTTGAGTAAAAATTTGTCTTATGACAAACTTCTGCCGAATAGGCTTAATTTTGCCTGAATATGCGTAAATTTACTCGAACAAACATAATTTTGCTACAAATCTCTGCCTTGTGATTTTTTTAAATTTTTTTATCTTAGAAGGAGTTCGAACACACAACCTCGAAGTATTAGGCAAATGAAAAAAATTAAATATTTTAATTTTAATGGGAAAAAATTAAAACCGTCCGAAAATAAGGACATTGGTGCGAATTTCCCCTTTAGATAGTCCCATG
The DNA here is from genome assembly GCA_029783415.1 of Anisodus acutangulus. Taxonomy (NCBI): domain Eukaryota; kingdom Viridiplantae; phylum Streptophyta; class Magnoliopsida; order Solanales; family Solanaceae; genus Anisodus; species Anisodus acutangulus. The sequence goes on along the minus strand of CM056494.1, from coordinate 3,763,106 downwards.
GGCTACGTAAACCCATAAGTATTAACTTCAAATTTAGTAGGCCCTTTCTTCTTTAAAAGGCCGGCCCCAAGTAATTTAGGATTCAGGTCCACGATCCTAAAGGTGAAGATCAGTAACACTGTATCCCCTCGAGTACGCACCAGCTGCATCAACCAGTTCTCAGTCAGGTGCGCCTAAATCTTAAGCACAAAAAACATTTTTAACAAAGACAACCTTAATTATACCGACAAAGATTTGATTTTTAACAACACACCTCTCGGGGATTTGTGAAATCCAAGAATATTTAAGGTTTCAATGGAGGGGTTGATGAGTTTTCAGGCGAATTCTGTTCGTGATGTTGTATCTAGACAGCAAAGCTCGGTACTAGTTCCTACATTCTCTCAAAAAAATAGTAGTACAAGAGTTTGTGTTCAACCAATTGGAATGGTGAGAATTTCGAAATTGTCTAAATCTTTTGTTGCTTCAGTTCAGCCCCTTGAAGCCTCTGATGTAACCCCTTTTGACAACACATTACCATCTAAAGGTAAACATCAGGATCTGAGATCGTTCTTGGTGGGGCTAATCTGTATGTACGTATGTGAAAAATTGAATCTTGTTTTCATAATTATAACATCTGTTGTATTTTTTTACGGATTGGTTATTTTCTGAGTATTTATAATCATGATTGTAAAATGAAATGAACCTGAGTAATGCAGAACTTATATAGAGAACTAGGGTGTGTTTGGTATGAAGGAAAATGTTTTCCGCTGGAAATATTTTCTTGGATAATGATTTCCTAGAAAATTCGTGTGTTTTCTTACTTATTTTCTTGTGTTTAGTAAGTAAGCAAAAAATATTGTCCGAAAAGCATTTGTGGATAATTTAGGCAGACACTATGGAGGATAGATGTGGGGTGGTGGGGATGGGGATGGGAATGTGTAGGAGGGAGGGAAGAAGACAATCAATGTGGAATGAAATTTGTTTTCCCTACTTCTAGGGAAGTCATATTCAGTTTTAAGGAACTTGTTTTCCTAGAGAAATTATTTTTCAAATATTTTGACCATCATACATGGAAAATTTGAAAAATATTTTATGATAAAACTTTTCCGGTCATACCAAACACCTTTAATGTAGCTGACCCCAACTAGGTTGGGATTTTGACTAAGTTGATTGATGGATGCTTGTAAAATGAAATATGGGATTGGTGCTATTATGGAAGAAATTGATTGTAATTCTGTGGCTGACTGATGGGATTTTGAATTATGTTAGAGGTTCTTGATGTTTGGCAAAATGCGGATGTTGTATGCTTTGATGTGGATAGCACTGTGTGCATAGACGAGGGCATTGATGAATTTGCGGAGTTTTGTGGTGCTGGAAAGGCTGTTGCAGAATGGACAGCTAGGTTAGCTGTCCTTTTGAATGTGGAAAATAGTGGTTGTAATTTAATTTTAAATGCTTTAGGATTTCATATCCCATTTATCTCGTCTTTGACTGTTTGACAGGGCGATGAATGGGTCTGTTCCTTTTGAAGAAGCATTGGCAGCTCGTCTGTCTCTTATTAACCCTTCGTTGTCTCAACTCCAGGATTTTCTTAAGAGACCTCCAAGGTAACTAACTATGTGTCTTTGATCACCTCTGCATATAAGGTTTCCGTTTCCATGAATTATTATTTCAATCTTAGTAAGACGAAAGACAAAGAAGTGTTGAATCACTCGAATTTTGTCCTTTATGGCAAATTGAGGTCAGTTATACAGATGAAACTGATTATCTTACATTTACATTTGAGGGTGATTTACTTTATAGGTATAAGCTATTATCTGCTATTGCCCCTTAATTTAGGGGCCGTGACATAACTGCCATTTTAGTTATTTAATAACTTTTGACTGGGCATGCTATATATAGTCATGGTTGTCAATTTCTTTCTCCCATTGAATCCTTAGAAACCTTTATGTGTTGATGTTCTGATGTTATAGCTGTCTGGTTTCATGATTCAGCAATTTGAGACTAATTGCAGACATGTTGTAATTGGTACAACAAGTAGCAGTCTATAATTTCTATTAAGCAACCAATACATGTGGAAGCAGTTAGGCATAATTTAAAATGTTAGTTGTTCGTTCATAGCCTTGGAAAGTTGTAGCTTTCTTCAGTAGTTATCCTAAGAGTTCTGCCTAGACAACACTGGTAGTAGTATTAAACACTCAACCACCACAATCTTTTCAGGATCGTTAAGCGATTAGCAAATTTTAAGAGAGGCCATTGCCCCTGCCAGCTCTTTCTTCACCATGGCATTACAAAGGAAAAGAGATGGCTTGAATAGACGAGACACTTAACTTTTTATCAATTTAGAGAATTGTTGAAAAAGTGTTGTAGGCAGTTTTTATTGCAAGTCTGTGGCAGGCAACATGATAAGCTCGACCAGATTCAGCCTTTGTTATATAAAAGTTTGGCCATAGTAGACCACAGATGAAGGAGCTTGTCAGCTCAAAAGACTTGGTGTATGTCAAAGTCAAAAAAAATGTTACAGTTAATAGTTCCTCCGAATCTTAATACCTGTATTCCTTCAACCATCATAAAGATTTACAGTTTTGTGTAATAGACTTTTAGCATGTCCACTTAGAAAACATGTGTCTCTCTACTTGGTGTACTGTGCTTTCTTAATATAGCAAACGCTAAAGGAAAAGACAATTTTTTTAGAAAGCAAAAGGATTCAAAGGTAACTGGCCTAATCCGTCAATGGCTTTAAAATTTCAAACTAATGAACTTTTGTTTGGTGTTCCATTGAAGCTAGCTGATTGTTTACTTTAATCAGCTTAGGTTGCTAAAACCTTTTCTTGTTTTGATGATTGGTGCAGACTTTCTCCTGGCATTGATCTGTTGGTCAAGAAGCTGAAGGATAAAAATAAAGATGTTTACCTCGTCTCTGGAGGGTTTCGTCAAATGATCAATGTACTTCCCTTCTTCAAATATTTAGTTTACGGTTAGTTTTATTTGTTTATCTTGCATCAATTATAAACATATTAAGGATAAGCTGTTGTGACTTTACACTTCTCTTAAATATTAAGTATGAAGTTTCAAACAATACCCTGTGAGCTTTGAGCTTCATTCTGGAAATTCTTCTATTCTTGGGTTCTGTTAGCAATTTCCAAATTTTAATTTATAAAATGCTTTACTAGGAAGCTATGTTGTTCGGACTCTTCAAAAATGTTGTCGGGTGCTTGTCGGACTCTCCAAAACTAGTTATTTTTGGAAGATCCTACCCAGGTGCGCAAAATTTTTGGCGAATTTGGAGAAGGGTGGCAATTAAAATTTTTGGTCATGTTCTAGTGTAAATGCTGTCATATGTAAGGATAGATTCCTCTTGAGAAAAGATGGCTACCTTAAATATGATGAAAGATTTAGGGGGTAAGTTGGTTCAGTTTACCATAGTGTCCAATTATACTTTCAAAAGTTCTGCTAGTACCCATTATTTGCTTCAGTTATTTGGGTGAAAAATGTGTTTTGAGAATGTAGTTCATCGTCCTATCTCCCTTTCTCCCTATCCTACATGTCACCTTTTAATTGTGTTGATCCTGCAATTTGGTGTATTAACTAACATGTTTCCTGACCATGATTCTTTCATGAAGCCTGTTGCATCAATCCTCGGTATACCTCTTGAAAATATCTTTGCCAATCAAATACTCTTTGGGAGTAATGGAGAATTTGCTGGGTTTGATAAAAATGAGCCAACTTCAAGGAAGGGCGGGAAGGCTACTGCAGTTCAACAACTAAGAAAGGTTGGTGTTGGAACTGCTGGTGATTTGACTGTTTAACTTAACACACTTCTTAAAGATGCTCATAATGCTACGTAATATTTCAGGCTCATGGATACAAGTCACTAGTGATGATTGGTGATGGTGCTACTGATCTTGAGGTATGTAACCATTATCCTTGTCTCCCGTCTAACCACCAACTCCAATCTCCCAAATGAAAAGAAAAAATAAAGAGCCATAAATGTGGTGTTTGTTTGAAAATTTGCAAAAGTCTGCAGCTCAATCAGCAGAACTAGAAGGTTACATACGAGTTCAGTCGAAATCCACAAAATATTTAAGAATTAAATTTAAAACCCAGTTATTAACAAATCTGCCTACTCAATTTTTCATCATTTTTTCGCGAATTCTGTTAAGTTGTTTGAATATGTTCAAAGGAACACCTTTTTAGTTGCTTAGACTGTCAAAACTTGTTTGCTCTGGTTTATACTATTCTGAGAAATGTTTGCGGATTCTCTATGACTTTTCTTTTGACAACTTTTGCCCTACTCTCCGATTTTTGTTTCAGGCTCGTATGCCAGGTGGTGCGGACTTGTTTGTTTGCTATGGAGGAGTTCAACTACGAAACTCAGTTGCAGCTAAAGCTGATTGGCTGGTCTACAATTTAAAGGACTTGATTAATTCATTGGTGTAATGTGCTAATGCGTCTTAACTCTTATATCAACATTTTCTTGGCTTATCTAGTTTTATATTTATATATTCTTGATGCCACTTATTTGGCTCTTAAATTTGTAATGTAGAGTGTGTTTGGTATGAAGGAAAACATTTTCAATTTTCCCATGTTTAGTTGGTCAAAATATCTTGGGAAAATATTTTCTCTAGTAATAAGTTCCTTAAAATGAGGGAAATGACTCCGTAATGGAAGTAGGGAAACAAGTACATAAGTGACATTTCAAATTTATTCTCTCCTCCCCACCCACCATGTCACGACTCAAATTATTAAGTCGTGCGGGCAACTACCACTCTCCACCTCGGTAGGCGAACCCGTCCCGGAACGATTCACCCAACAACATAAATACATAAGAACAATAGAAGTCCAAAAACATAAATATGTATAAAATAAAATAAAATACGGAACACACAGAAATGGTGCTCGATGAAAGGATCCAGATTCCACACTATGCTGTGAGCTGGGGAGAGAGCTGCTCTGCGAAGCTGGGCGTTCTGTGTTCTTATGGAGGAAGCATACTAGAAAGAGAATTGAAAGGGCCTTCAAAAAAGAGCGAGGGAGTGATGGGCAACCTTAGTTTATATGTTGCTCGTGAGCCGCCAAGTACCAGTCTCGCAATATAGTACAAGAGCTTCTAAGTATACAGCTTGAATGAAAGTTACAACTACAACCTGAATACACTTATGTTTAGAAAGAGAATTAAACGGAGAAATCTATATAAACTCCATGAGATCCTTGAAGGCTAATCGAACCTCGCTGAAGTTTTTGCAATAACTTTACACCCAGAAAAGGGTATAACAAGAGTAGTATCAATACAAACACTATGTACTGGTAGGTATCATAGACCGCAATAGTTAGCTAACATATATAAAGGAAGAAACTGAAAAATAGACATGCTCGCAATCAAGTACAAACTCTATCACAGTCCAAAAGTAAACAACCAAGTATCAAGTAGACAGTCAGAATTCAAGGGATACGGAAATGAGGTAATCACTAAGCACACCCACGTAAGATTTGCAATAAGGAGAATTACACTAGATCTCAATAGTTTACAGTCATAGCCTAATCGAAATCTCTAGTCCTCGAATTCATCAAGTGCCTAAGTAAGAGATTAACAAGCAACCACCACCTCAAATGAATTAACAAATAAGGAATCAAGGCTGAATCGCATCACGCAATACCATGAAAACAATAACCAAAATCAGAGATATGAATGGATGTAATGTGAATGTTTATGTGATGCAATGCACTGGCCAACTGTCTCCTGTCGTACATACATGTTCCGGACGGAATATATCATCATCCCAGCAGTCATGACCCATTGGGGACCCGCGAAGGTATATGTGGTTTGATAAAACAAAGTGTTGTATTTAAAATTGTGTATTTGAGGTCTGAACAATTTTAAGACACCTTCCCAGATCTGATCGAATCATAGGTTTTCATATTCTATAAGTGATAAAAAAAAATTAAAAAGATAAATGATGGGTTAAGATCTGAATGATTCAGATTTCGATCTCATTAAGTGCAAACAAATGAGGCCTAAGCGATATAAGACATTCATGGAGGCATAATCAGCAGTGAATGTATTTCTGTTGTTGGTCTATGCATAGTTGTTGTCTTGTCTATAATAAAAGTTATAAATCTGAAATGTTCATCTTCAAACCTCAAGCTTAAATTTGAAATGTTCAGCTTGTACAAATATGAAATTTATGCAAAACCACCTTAAATCTTCTTCCATTTTTCTTAAATTTGATATTTAAACTCCTCACCAACAAAATTTAATAACATCCGCTTGAAATAATTCATTTTCAAGTTTGAAACTCAAGCTTTAATAATGGCTATACTCAAGCTCACATTCGAAATTTAATCCAAAATCACCTTAAATCTTCTCGAAATTCTCTAAAATTTGAAATTTGAACTCATCAAAAAACCCATAATAAAATTTAATAACACTCACTTAAAATGAATTACTCTTTCGAAATCCATTTTTTCAAGCTTTAAGCTCAAGCTCCAACAATGACTATCAATGGAGCATATTTCAGATGTAGCAATAAAAACGTGAGAATGAATTGAGAGAAGAAAATATCACTTCATATTTCTTTTTATATTTTTGATTTTTATTTTATTATTTTTTACTTTGGATCAAAATATATTTTTTTTAAATTTGAAAGATGGATTGAAAGTTTGAAATAGTTATAATTTTATTTTATTTTTTAAAATCATTGGACTAAACTGTATATCCCAATAGGTCCTCCCACCCCCTTATAATTAGAATTTATAGCCTAAACTGCTAAAAAAAATTACCTTGAGGCCCTCCCATCAAATTTACCCTTCTAACTATTTGAGCTCTCCAAAAGCATGAATAGGCTGAGGCCATGTTAGGAAGTACATAGCTGTTATTCCTGAGACTTTTTGTTCTGACACTTTGAAGTTATTACAATTATACACATCTATATTTCTTCACAACTAATACTAATACATGAATTTATATATATGCACAACATAAATTTGCATTGATGATTACTATTCTTAATAATATTTGTACTAATGTTAATAATATTTATCCGCGTTTAATGATATTATTCACTACCACGTAAAAATATAACTTTTCAAATATTTTAAAATAAAAAAATATACTATAACACAAATTAGCGACCCGTACTCTCAAGAACTTCTAATTTTTAATATGTTGAATATTTTTAAAAAATTTATAGAGATAAAATTATAAATATATGTTGGACCCGTGCTAGCACGAGATCCGATATACAGTATTTCTAGTAGTATTTGAGGTATTTTCTAGACAAACTTATGTGATTTAAGTGAAATATGTAGAACATTCAACGCATGTGGAGGTATTTGCCGCTTCTGTAGCGCTAACATATAGGTAGTATTGCTAATTCGGGTTGATACTTTTCTGTTGTGAATTTGACACATAGATTGTGAAGATATAATTTCTCTCAATTAAAAAGTACAGCTAATTTTAAAAGGCAATAATTGATTGAAAAACTCCTTTACTCCATATACCATATACCGAAAAGGAAGAGTCCAGATTCCAGAAGAATAAGAAGAAAGTATTGGCTACTATTATAAAGCAGTACGGGAAGTAAATAAATATTACAAGTGTTCGAAAGGATAAATAAGTAGTCCAATGTTTAGAACTGCCGCAAGCTTGTTGAGTCTTGAATCTTGATAACCTGAAATCAAGAAACACTAAATCTGGATGGTTACAACTGTGCTGAGTCGAGTGATTGCACTCTGTCCTTAAGACAAGATTGCCCCGTATATATGCTTTTACGTTAACGGACAATAGTCTCCCAAAATAAAACAACAATTTAATCTCAACACTACAAACCAAATAGGTTGAGTCTGATGAAGAAAACAATACGAATCGACTTGCTGAAGATATGAAAAGGAAGGAAGAGTTTCTGTTTTCGTCCAACGTTTTTGAACTGACTTTCTCTTCTGTTTTGTCTCTGTGTATATAGTGTCTCTGTTGTGTATATCTTCTGTATATGTGTGTCTTTCCTCACTGTTTTTCGTCAATATTTGTGCTGCTATTTTCGTGTTTTTATGTTCAACACAATTGAGTCAAAAGGCATAAATATATAGCATGAAAGAGGGACTCCTCAACTGCCACAAACATGGTTGTAATAGTCATTAGGAGGGTTGTTCATGGTCATTGATGGAGGGTTGTTTATGAAGGAGTTAACAACCAAGTAATGGCTGGTTAAGGCTCCAAAAAACAGCTCAAACGGTAGGCAGAACGTTTATGCCTTCCGTCATTCCGAAAATCAACTTTTCAAAAACTTTAGGGACCAAACTATAAATATTAATCAATTTGTGGTCCAAAAAGATAATATCAGCCCACGATCGAACCCGGACGGGCGGCGGCGCGCGGGCTTAGCCTTGAACCCAAGCACATTTAGGTACTCCCTCCTTTAAACACATGGAATACCCCTTGGAGTCCCAAACCCTTAACCACTTTAGAGACTTATAAAGAGAGCAATTCTTCATTTTTCCACCGATATGATAGATTTGTCCAACATCATATTTTCATGCCTCAAAAGATGTAATCCGTAGTCGGTGCAGATGGATATAGATGTAATCCGTAGTCAAGAGTACCCTTAACGTACCGAATGATACGTTTAAGAGCGGTAAAGTGAGGCTCCCTTGGAGCATGCATGAACAAACACACCTACTGAAGGACATAGGCAATATCGGGCCTAGTAAAGGTAAAATACAGAAGAACACTAGCAAGACTCTTATAAAGTAGGGGTGAGCACGGGTACAGGGTACCCAGATACCCGACCGGAACCGACACTAACGGGTAGGTTCCGGGTAGATATATTATAATAACGGGTAGGTTCCGGGTAGTAAAATTAGGAACCGATCAATGTCGGGTCCGGTTCCGGTTCCGACAAATAGAGACAGGGTACCCGGACCCGGAACCTATAAAATATTAAATATTTTTACTTTTTTTAGAAACATTTGGACTACTTTTAACTTTCTCCAAAATTGTTTGTTGCATGCCTACACATTGATTTTCCCCATCCCAAGACGTAAATATTTTAGCTTTTTCACCCCTTTATTCTAGAATGCTCTTTGTGCCCTAAGAGAAAACACACAAAACTCTCTCAATAACAATGGAGTTTTAGCTACACCACCGAGCTTCATCGTCGTCGTTGTTGAAGCTTTCTCTCAGGTACTTTCATCGTTGTCGTCATTGAATCTTCACCTTTGCCTCTTTCTCTCCCTTGGTTGCGTTCACGTCATTCCTAAAATGCATATGGGTTCATATCTAACTCTTCAATTTCTTTTTAATATTATATGCTTCTGTTCTATTTCATGCGATACTCATCTTCAATTTATATTACTTTTTTATTTAAAATGTAAATCTATTTTTAAAATTTGTGTATATTTTTGTAGTTGTGAAGATGAAATTTAGGAATTTACTAGTATAATAAAGCTTTTCTTTTGTATCGAAGAGCTTATGAACACGAAAATAAGTTTAATTCAGATATTTTCAAATTTATTTTGAAATCAACACGTTCAATTAATTGAGTGTCAAATTTAGCTTGCAATTTTAGGTTTTGGTTACAGAATTAGCTTTTCTACAATGAATAAGTTTTCTAAAACTTCTTATAAGGGTACTAAAAACTTCGATTGCAGGCTAAAAAACTACTTGATGAAATTATTTTAGAACTCTTTTTTATTCTCATAGGCTTAAAAATTGTTGCTTAATTTATGTTTTTTATTTCTGAGTGCAGGGAACCTACAGGACCTCGGTCCGGTAGGTTCCGGGTAATGATTGCTACGGGTAGGTTCCGGGTAGTAAATTTAGGAACCGATCTTTTACCGGGTAGGGTCCGGGTAGTTAAAAAATGTTAGGGTACCCGGACCCGCTCACCCCTATTATAAAGAGAAGGATCGAGCACCGGATCCCTTAAAGAAATTTAAGAAATAAAGAAAGACTTTTGAATCTTGTGATCTTAAATTAAAGATGTGTAGTCCTTTAAATTTTATAGTCTTAAACTTACCAAAACTTACTAAATATATAAAATAAAATAAACATTCTTTTTGGCACAAACCAAAAAAAAAGAAGTAAGACAATTAAATTAGGACGGAGGAAGTAAATATTATGATGCATAACTTATGTCCCTCAGTTGGAGTGGGAGGAGGCCGGACGCTCAGACTGGATATGAAGTTAAGGAACAGCTGCCGAGAAAGTTCCTTAGTAAATATATTTGTGTACGGATAGGAAGAAGGAACATGTAACACCCGAACATGGCCCATGGCAACCTTCTCACGAACAAAATGAATATACATCTCAATATGTTTGGTTCGCTGATGCTGAATCGAGTTATGAGACAAGTAAACAACAGATATGTTATCACAGTATATAAGAGATGTCTTACGTAAGGGACAATGAAGCTCTAGAATAATGTTTCTGAGCCAGCATATCTCGGCAACAACGTTCGCAACGCCTCTATATTCTTATTCTGCACTCGAACGGAAAAGCGTGGCTTGTCATTTGGCAAACCATGAGATGAGATTATCACCCAAAAATACACAGTAGCCGAAGGTAGATCGACGTGTGTCCGGACAACCGCCCCAATCGACGTCCGTATACGATATCAGCATGGTCGGTGCAGATGGATATAGATGTAATCCGTAGTCAAGAGTACCCTTAACGTACCGAATGATACGTTTAAGAGCGGTAAAGTGAGGCTCCCTTGGAGCATGCATGAACAAACACACCTACTGAAGGACATAGGCAATATCGGGCCTAGTAAAGGTAAAATACTGAAGAACACTAGCAAGACTCTTATAAAGAGAAGGATCGAGCACTGGATCCCTGTCATCGGCATTGAGTTTCGACTTCGAGTCGACTGGAGTGGACATGATATTGCAGTTTGCCATTTTAGCCATGTAAACAATTTTTTCGGCATACTTACGCTGACATAGGAACATTGCATTTTCGTATCTGGTCACTGAAATTCCAAAAAAATAACTCAACTTACCCAAGTCTGTCATAGTAAATTTGTATTTGAGCAAGGTAATGATCTCATGTTTCAGCACATCAGATGAGGCAATCAAAACAATATCATCCACATAGAGCAAAAGGTATGCATTGTCATTATCTCGATGAAAAAGAAAAAGTGAATTATCACTTTTGCTACACACGAACCCGATCTGCATTATGAAAGTGGCAAAGCGCTCATACCAAGCCCCGTCATAGAGTGACTTTCGAAGACGACAGACATACTGAGGAGCCTCTGAATGCACAAAGCCAGTCGATTGATGCATATATACGGTTTCTTTCAAATCCCTATGTAAGAACACATTTTCACATCAAGTTAATGAATAAGCCAGATCTTTCCCATAGTTATGCTCAAAACAGTGCGAATCATGGCTAGTTTAACCACGGACTGAAGGTCTCACCACAATCAACTCCCTCTTGTTGCCCCGTGCCATTTGCCACAAGTCTCGCCTTATGGCGTTCAAACTCACCACTATCTCTGAATTTGTGATGATACAGCCACATGCAACGAATCACATTCACCCTCTCTGATATCGGGACAAGATCCCAAGTGCGATATATAGTGAGTGCATTAAATTTCTCACGCATGGTTGCATTTCAATTCGGGTCAAGCTTTGCTAATTTTAGATTTTAGGTATATGTGAGATAGTCTGGGTGGAGAGGTTTTGGTTTGAAAATCATACGGGGGGTCGTAAGCGGGACTGTTTGGGTCACGGGCAGTGGGGTGGTTTCGAGCAGTGGAATGGTTTGGGACACGATATTTTTTCGTGACTGATTGAGGGTGGGGCAATGGATGATTACGGTGGATGGTCGACGGGATGGGGGAGGGCAATCGACGGGTGCCGGGGGTAGTCGACGGTGGGGCAGTGGATTGGGGCAGTGATGGGATGGGAGGTAGTCGTCGGGGGCTGAGGGGTAGTCGACAGTGGGGCGATGTATGGCGTTTCTAATGATAGGGGACGTGTCCGGATCATCAAGGATTTGAAATTTTTGAATGTTTGTAAAAGGAAAAATGTTCTCCTCGAATGTGACATGGCGAAAGACTAGAATCTTATTTGTGGACAAAGCATAACATAAGTACCCATATGGTTTAACCTAAGAAAATGGAAGGGGTAGATCTAGGTGCTAATTTGTGAGAAGCCGTGGAGGTGAGATTCAGGTAGCATAGACAACCAAAAATTTGAAAGTGATCATAAGAGAAGATTCGACGAAAGAGAATTTTGGTTGGAGTTTTATTGTGAAGTGTTCGTGTTGGTGGTATATTAAGGAAGTATGCCGCCATGTGTAAAACGTATACCCAAAAAGAAGGGGGTGAAAGCATGGAAGAGCATAGTGCGAATCTTATTGTTGATGGTGCGTAGGATTCTTTCGGCTTTATCATTTTGAGGAGAGGTATGGGGGCAATAAAATCAAAACACCATGTCATGGTCCGCACAAAATTTATGTCATATTGAAAATTTTTGATTGAAAATTTTTGATGGTCTTTTCAAATTGGATTTTAACATATGTTTGAAATTCAATATAAACTTGAGACTTATATTTTAGAGGAGACACCAAAAAACAAGTGAAAATCGTCTAAAAATACCAAATAATATTTGTGACCCATCCATCACCCTATTTTTTCTTCGTTCACATCCGATCCACCAATCATCCACGGGTGGATAGGAGTAATCAATAATAAGTTAACATTTCTTTAGATTTAGAGGAACTCAAAAGGCATGAACTGACCGAAAATACTTAAAGCTACTTAGACGTATGGGATCCATTCACGAATAAGAAGAAAGAAAACATGGCAGATTAGAACAGAATCAAAGGATAATAAAACACTAGTGCTAGTATTACAATTTCAACATAATCAGCTCAAGATACCGAAACAGAGCAACTTCAAATCTTCAACAAACACAACAACGATTTCATTTGCTCATACATCATATAGTACTAGTAAATTTACATATCCATTTTTAGTTAAAGCATCTAACCAGTGATCTCAATAGACTTAACATCGGGCTTCTTTATTTCTTCCTTAGGAAGAGTAACAGTAAGCACACCATTCTCCATAGACGCCTTAATCTGCTCCATCTTAGCATTCTCCGGAAGTCTAAATCTTCTCATGAATTTGCCACTGCTGCGTTCCACGCGATGCCAAGTATCATTCTTATCTTCTTTCTCCACATTCCTCTCTCCGCTAATCTGAAGAACCCTATCATCTTCGATCTCCACTTTTACTTCTTCCTTCTTAAGCCCTGGAAGATCGGCCTTGAACACATGAGCCTCCGGAGTTTCTTTCCAGTCGATTCGTGTGTTAGCAAATGCAGAGGTCTCCCGTGAATTGGAACCTGGGAAGCCTAATTCTCTAAAAGGATCAAACACGTCCATTGAGAATGGATCGAACATGCTGCTGCTTCGTCGATCGCCGAAGATCCTTGGAATTAGCGACATTTTCAGTGAGCTTTTGAGAGTGTTCTGTGTTTGCTTGGGTCTCTGTTTGCTTTCAATTTTGCTGGTTCAAAGAGGAGGGGGCAGATGCGTATTTATAAGTTGGTAAAGTACTTTCTCGATATTTCGTTTTTTTTATTCTTCCGGCTTTCTCGATATTTCTTGATGTAGCAAAATATCTAGATGCTTCTGGAGAAACCTCGTTGGCCCATTACCAAATTATACGAGTGAGCTATGGACTTGGCCGACATATAGAGGATTTGATCTACAAATTGCACGATTTTCCTTCAAATGGGCTGGTCTTTAATTTTTGTCCCTCAAATAAAATTTATGTCTTTTAGGACATAAATTTTCTATGAAATTTGGCTCAATTTGTTTGGATTTCCGTAAAAAACTTATGTCCCCGAAAGGTATAAGTTTCATTTGAAGGAAAAAAATGAAAGATCAGTACAAAATAATGTCAAAAGAGCAAATATTATGATTGCACGATTTATTCTTCCAATGGACTGGTCTTTAATATTTACCGATCTTTAATTTTTTCCCTTCAAAATTGAACTTGTGTCTATAGAGGCATAAGTTCCTTAAGGGAGCTGGCATAACTTGTACTTCCTCAATTTAAGTGCCTTAGTTTGAATGAACACGAAATTTAAGAAATAAAGAAAGACTTTTGAATCTTGTGGTCTTAAATTAAAGATGTGTAGTCCTTTAAATTTTATAGTCTTAAACTTACCAAAACTTACTAAATATAAAAAAAAAAAAAACATTCTTTTTGGCACAAACCAAAAAAAAAAAAAAGTAAGACAATTAAATTAGGACGGAGGAAGTAAATATTATGATGCATAACTTATGTCCCTCAGTTGGAGTGGGAGGAGGCCGGACGCTCAGACTGGATATGAAGTTAAGGAACATATAGTGAGTGCATTAAATTTCTCACGCATGGTTGCATTTCAATTCGGGTCAAGCGTTACTAATTTTGGATTTTAGGTATATGTGAGATAGTCTGGGTGGAGAGGTTAAAGTTGACTTTTGGTTTGAAAATGTTTCCATACGGGGGTCGGAAGCTGGGCTGTTTGGGTCACGGGCAGTGGGGTGGTTTTGAGCAGTGGGATGGTTTGGGACATGATATTTTTCGTGACTGATTGAGGGTGGGGCAATGACTGATTACGGTGGATGGTCGACGGGATGGGGGAGGGCAATCGACGGGTGTCGGGGGGTAGTCGACGGTGGGGCAGTGGATTGGGGCAGTGATGGGATATGAGGTAGTCGTCGAGGGCTGAGAGGTAGTCGACAGTGAGGCAGTGGGCTAGGGCAGTGATGGGACCAGATATGTGGCACGATGTATGGCGTTTCTAATGATAGGGGACGTGTCCGGATCATTAAGAAAGTCGTAATCAAGGATTTGAAATTTTTGGATGTTTGTAAAAGGGAAAATGTTCTCCTCGAATGTGACATGGCGAGAGACTAGGATCTTATTTATGGACAAAGCATAGCATAAGTACCCAGAAAACCTAAGAAAATGGAAGGGGTAGTACTAGGTGCTAATTTGTGAGGGGTCGTGGAGGTGAGATTCAGGTAGCATAGACAATCAAAAATTTGAAGGTGATCATAAAAGGAGATTCGACGGAAGAGAATTTTGATTGGAGTTTTATTTTGAAGTGTTCGTGCTGGTAGTATATTAAGGAGGTATGCCGCCATGTGTAAAACGTATACCCAAAAAGAAGGGGGTGGAAGCAAGGAAGTGCATAGTGCGAATCTTATTGTTGATGGTGCGTAGGATTCTTTCGACTTTACCATTTTGAGGAGAGGTATGGGGACAATAAAATCAAAACACCATGTCGTGGTCCGCACAAAATTTATGAAAGGAAGGTTGTCAAACTCACAACTGTTATCATATTGAAAAATTTTGATGGTCTTTTCAAATTGAATTTTAACATATACTTAAAATTCAAGAAAGATTGTGTAAACTTGAGACTTATAATTTAGAGGATACACCCCAAAAAAGTGATAAATCATCTAAAAATACCAAATAATATTTGTGACACATCCATCACCTTATTTTTTCTTCGTTCACATCCGATCCACCAATCATCCACGGGTGGATAGGAGTAATCAATAATAAGTTAACATTTCTTTAGATTTAGAGGAACTCAAAAGGCATGAACTGACAGAAAATACTTAAAGCTCCTTAGACGTATGGGATCCATTCACGTATAAGAAGAAAGAAAACATGGCAGATTAGAACAGAATCAAAGGATAATAAAACACTAGTGCTAGTATTACAATTTCAACATAATCAACTAAAGATACCGAAACAGAGCAATTTCAAATCTTCAACAAACACAACAACGATTTTATTTGCTCATACATCATATAGTACTAGTAAATTTACATATCCATTTTTAGTTAAAGCATCTAACCAGTGATCTCAATAGACTTAACATCGGGCTTCTTTATTTCTTCCTTAGGAAGAGTAACAGTAAGCACACCATTCTCCATAGACGCCTTAATCTGCTCCATCTTAGCATTCTCCGGAAGTCTAAATCTTCTCATGAATTTGCCACTGCTGCGCTCCACGCGATGCCAAGTATCATTCTTATCTTCTTTCTCCACATTCCTCTCTCCGCTAATCTGAAGAACCCTATCATCTTCGATCTCCACTTTTACTTCTTCCTTCTTAAGCCCTGGAAGATCGGCCTTGAACACATGAGCCTCCGGAGTTTCTTTCCAGTCGATTCGTGTGTTAGCAAATGCAGAGGTCTCCCGTGAATTGGAACCTGGGAAGCCTAATTCTCTAAAAGGATCAAACACGTCCATTGAGAATGGATCGAACATGCTGCTGCTTCGTCGATCGCCGAAGATCCTTGGAATTAGCGACATTTTCAGTGAGCTTTTGAGAGTGTTCTGTGTTTGCTTGGGTCTCTGTTTGCTACTTTGCTTTCAATTTTGCTGGTTCAAAGAGGAGGGGGCAGATGCGTATTTATGAGTTGGTAAAGTACTTTCTCGATATTTCGTTTTTTTATTCTTCCGGCTTTCTCGATATTTCTTGATGTAGCAAAATATCTAGATGCTTCTGGAGAAACCTCGTTGGCCCATTACCAAATTATACGAGTGAGCTATGGACTTGGCCGACATATAGAGGATTTGATCTACAAATTGCACGATTTTCCTTCAAATGGGCTGGTCTTTAATTTTTGTCCCTCAAATAAAATTTATGTCTTAAAAGACATAAATTCTCTATGAAATTTGGCTCAATTTGTCTGGATTTCCGTAAAAACTTATGTCCCCGAAAGATATAAGTTTCATTTGAAGGGAAAAAAATGAAAGATCAGTACAAAATAAGGTTAAATGAGCAAATATTATGATTGCACGATTTATTCTTCAAATGGAATGGTCTTTAATATTTACCGATCTTTAATTTTTTCCCTTCAAAATTGAACTTGTGTCTATAGAGGTATAAGTTCCTTTGGTGCGATGAACAACAGTACCAAACTTGACTCTCGTCTGCTTGCCTAAGACACAATGCTCACAGAAGTCAAGTTTCCCAATCTTTGCACCTTTCAGAGAACCTTGCTTTATCAAGGTTTGAAGAGTCTTTTCTCCAACATGTCCGAGCCGCATGTGCCAAAGGCGGGAAGTGTCTGATGAAACATCATTAGAATTGGTACAAGCTAATACACTCCCGGTTACTGTGTGTCCATCAAGGAAATATAGATTTCCTTTATGAGTACCCTTCATGGCCAAGAATGCTCCATGTACAACCTTCAGAATTCCACCTTCAATGGTTACCTTGTAACCGTTGGAATCAAGGACTCCTAGTGAGATTAGATTCTTCTTCAGATCTGGGATGTATCTGACCGCCGTGAGCCATCTCATTGTACCGTCGTGCATTTTTAGGCTTATGGTTCCAATACCTCTCGTTTGGCAGGTATTGGTGTTGCCCATTAGCACAACTCCTCCATCGAACTCATCCAATTTTGAGAACCAATGCCGATTCAGACACATATGATATGAACATCCAGAATCCAAAATTCATCTATCAGATTGATTGTCTGTAGATGAAACAGAGAATGCAAAATCTTTTTCTGCCTTCTGCACCACGTTTGCATCTGTCTTGTCCTTATTTGGACAATCAGACTTTCAGTGCCCTTTTTGTTGACAATAGGCATATTCATTCTTTCCAATGCGTCATCGTGATGTAGTTCCTCTTGACTTAGAGCGAGATCGACCTCACCCACTGGATCTGTCAGATTTGTTACTGGCTCTGCCTTTGGATACCGTCAAGACTTCTGGTGATGTCTCCTTGTTATAAAGTTGGTCCTTCCTTCGATACTCGTTGTTCACCAACGCATTTGAAATATCACTGAATTTAACATCATCTTTACCATATAGCAAAGTTGTTGTTAAATGTTGATAACTTTCATGTAGAGAGTTTAACAACAACAAAGCCATATCCTCATTACTAATTTCAACATGAATATTCTGTAGATCAGTGAGAATCTTGTTGAAATTATCAATATGCTTAATCATAGGAATACCTTTCTTGTACTAAAAACGAAAGAGCTTCTTTTTCAGGTAGAGTCGGTTCTCTACACTTTTCGTCATGTACTTGTCCTCCAGTTTCTTCCAGAGACTCGTCGCCATAGTCTCTTTCATGACAAAGTACTTCTGATCTTTCGCCAAACAAAGTCGATTTTTCCACAAGCTTGGCGATTCACGAAATTCCAATCATCATCCTTCATATCCTTGGACTTGGCTTCCAAGGCGATATGTGATCCTTCCCGGAATAATAGATCTAGAACTTCTTTGCCACATGTCAAAGTTGTTGGTGCCATTGAATTTCTCCACCTCAAACTTTGCACTGGACATCGAATTTCTTTGCCAAGAACTGCTTGTGGATGCAGTATCTTTTGAGGTTTACTCCACCATTAAGACCGGAGATATTACGATGCCAAAAGTGCTTGAAAACAATGATAAACGTCTCCAACTAAGCTATTTCAATAACTTAGGAGCTTAATATCCAAAATCTGATGGCACGGTTGCGTCCGGAACGGTCGAAAATGGTGGAAACGAATCTGATTTTGTGAAAAACAGGCAAACAATGTGTCGGGTATGGTTGGTCAACTAAAATTGAGTTCGGTCAACTGCGGGCCGGAAACGGACCGGGCTGGTCCTGGGCCGGGCTGAAGAGTGACGGACTGGGCCGGGTCTGCGGGTCCCCCCTCCCCCTCTTCCATGTGTTCTGCAAAAAAAAATTCAAAGCTTCTGCAAAACTTCAATCAGCTCTTGGGAACTCATTTCTTGTCTGTTTTGCTCGCCGTTTGTTGCATTGGACTCCTGGGAATGAGAGCTACCTCCACGGGTGATCAAAAAACTTGTTCCGATCACATTTACACATACTCAAAATTTCGACAGAGGCTCTGTTTTTTCTTTCCAAATTTCACCTAGGCTCTGATACCAATTTGTTGTGCGGAAACGTAGTAAAACATGAAAGTAATATAAGAACACAAGAATTTACATGGTTCGGGAAATTGCCTACATCCACGGAAGGCAGTAAACTCTCAATATTCAAACGTGAAAAATGTTTACAACACTCAATTCTCTCTCAAGATCCCCACTCTATTTTA
The DNA here is from genome assembly GCA_029783415.1 of Anisodus acutangulus. Classification (NCBI taxonomy): domain Eukaryota; kingdom Viridiplantae; phylum Streptophyta; class Magnoliopsida; order Solanales; family Solanaceae; genus Anisodus; species Anisodus acutangulus. The sequence continues at coordinate 3,744,050 of CM056494.1, read as the reverse complement.
CTGAAGCTTTTGCAAGCTTGATTGTGAGATATTTAGTAAGTGAGGGAGAATCCTATATTTATAGTCATTCATTATCATGTGAATATAACGTGTGAACATACCATGTGAACACACATACTCAAGTCTGGTTTTGCAACTAGAAGTGAGCCAAACTTATTCAACAATGGTGGTTGAGCCATCTTCAACAGAAGTTGCAAGAATGGCTGCTGATGCTTACTTTTCAACAGTAATCAATTCATTTGTGATCAATACAAAATAGTGATCAAACCCAAAACAAAATAGTCTTATAAATTAAATTAGTACATTATATAAACATGACAAACTACATAAAAATACTAATATCTCCATAAATACTTAAAGCAATACATGCTTCTTCATTTGAGAACATCTTGAAAGAACAGTGTGCTAAATAAACTCAATCATTGCTCTCCAAGGACCCCAGTGAACAATGAGATATTTCAGGTAATTCATTATTCAACAGAGGACTTGAGTATCATATTCCTCAAGATCACATATTTCCATTTCCTTGACATCACCACCGCCTGCATAATGTATACTCAAAGTAATTAGAGTCTAACTTCAATTTAATACAACATAAATAATTTAATCAAATTAATGTTACCTTTAATATCCGCCCAAATCCAGTTTTGAGCACACATCAATGCCTCCACAGTTTTCGAAAGAAGTCGACTATGATAAGGATCAAGTATACGTCCACTAGTGCTAAATACAAATTTCGATGGGACGGTAGAAACTGGAATGCTCAATATATCCCTTGCTATTTGTTGGAGAACGGGATAATTATTTTCATTTGTTTTCCACCAATTAAGAATATCGAAATAATCCACAAGTGGTACAATTTCAGCTTCCAAGTACTTCTCCAAATCTGATTTTAGTCTAACGTTACTATTGTCTTGTGACACAAATTGTGCAAACTCTTGCATGCACCTCATTCCCATACTACTTGTAACATCAGTTGAAGACACGTGGCTATTACTAGCTGGATTATTACCATTTTTGTACTCATACTCATCCACCAATTCCTTTAAAAATCATAAATCATTTTTACCTCAACATCAACATCAAGCGCATCATAAATTTTAGCAAAGTAAAGCAGAATGAGAGTCATCTTGAACCTAGGATCAAATATAGTTGCCACGCCCATAAGACCATTAACATCTAACCAATACTTATTGTATTTCTCTAGCATTACCTCGACTAGTTTTCCTATATAGATGGTAGGTGAGGAAAACCAGTTGGTTAATAAGATTCTAATGTCACAAATTCTAGGAAAATAAATATTGGCAGTAGGATACGTCGAGGCAGAAAATTGATGTGTAATATCATTAAACACTTTCAGTAGTTCACATATTTTCACAACCTTATCTCAATCTTCACTAAGTGGTGGATATTTGTACAAATTATCTCGAGCACTTAAAACAACAATTAGTGATGAGTGTGCTTTTGTATTTACATTTCGACGGTGTGATTTTCCAGTCAGTAATTAGTGATGGGTGTCGTTTAGAATAAAACATCACAAAATCCAATTATATTTTTAAAAAGTTAGGCATGACCAAAGCACCATACTAAGTATTTTCAGATAATAATACAACTATCACTTAGGCCATAAATATATTCAGATAATACAAAATACAAATTCATGATAAACTTGCACCAAGAAAAACTAAAGGGATGGATTTTTAGAAGGTTGTTGACACATCTTTAGTAGTAGGCAGTGCAAGTAAGCACGCTGGTTTTAACAAAATATAAACTACCAAAACATAATTGATTATTTGTGTTCTTAAAAGAACTCAAAGGCATGTTCAGTTTGAAAAGCAACCAGCTTAGAGTAATTGATTTGGTTCACAGTTATAAAACTAGAATATATAGTTTGTAAACCAAAAATGCTTTTCTAAATTTTATCACAAATGAAAACAAAATCAAATATTTTGTTCTCAGAGTAGTAGGTCCTCTTAATCAATACATGTTGTCAAGGTATCAGGGACATGGAGGCTGATGGCAGCGTGAGGGAGAACGAGAGAAGGAGAAGAGACGGCAGTCGGCAGAGACTAAAGAGTGAACGAGAGAGGGAGGTGTGAAGACCGAAGAGTGAAGGTTGCTGAACTTGAGTAAGAACTAAGTGTAAGTGAGTAGGGATTTGCCTACTCACTTATTATTGGCATTGGGCTTATGGGCTTACGGACTGCTACAACTATTACTGGGCTTATGGGGCGGGTAGGCAGGCGGTTGGATGTGGGGCGGGGGAGGCGGGTATGAGGCGGGATAACTACAAATCCACCACCTACCCACCACCCGTGGCGGGTACATTTTCAATACTCATACACGTCTACAACCCGCCAAAGTTATACCCATACCCGCCCCAACTGGGGCGGGTGCGGTGCGGAATCCGCAAAATTGTACCCACATGTCATCCCTACTTATAGGTGAAAATTATTTGTTCAATTTAAAATAATATTATATTTCAATTTTTTAATTTTGATAAGAAGGAAAATATTTATAAAAATGTTTATTGAAAAATTACTTAACTTTTGAAAAATATATTTTATGACTTAGATCCCATTTTGAGTGATCTTTGAGTGATGAGATGCTAAACAAAAATCCATATCTTTGGTGAGCAATTGTGATAGAAAATTCTTTCGAGTGAAAAGTGAAGCTAATTCAAGCATTGGATTTATATGTGACCTTGGAATGGACAAGGGACTAGTACTATTCTCCCTGACTTTTGTTTTTGCACTTCCATTTCTATTTTCAACTTAGATATGGATTTTTGTTTAGCTAATATTGGACATATATTCTCTCATCTTTGGAAAGAAATCGTCAGTGTGATTTTTGGTCAAAATTTTCCAGTTTTTATAATGTTGGTGAAATTTCAGGGAAACTTAAATGAAGCTGAATGAGGAATTCAAATTCCATAAAATATTTATCAAGCATATTTTATTTTAGTTTGATAGTTATCACTAGCTATCCTCGACCTACTTCCATCTTAAAGCATTGAAAGAAATGCAGACAGTTTTGCCGAGTTTCAGAGGTGAGGGAGGTCAAAAAAGGAGTTCAACCGTTCCCTAAATATGGAGTCAATGACTTTGAAGGGTCATTATTGAGTCAAGCTGCTAAGGCGTGAAGTCTTTTTTTTTCTTTTTAGTGGGAGTTTGCCGCTTATTTCTAAAACAAATGTAGTAGTAAATGATAGGATCGGCAGAAAATAGTAAACTAAGAAAACTAGTAACTAATTATACATCAAGATCCAAATCCTCAATTAATAAAAATACTACTATGTTTTACTACTACTTACTTTAGTTGAACCTTAATTTTCTGAAATTATTGACAGTTTTAGGATACTAAGGTCCAAAATTGTTTTTGTAATTTGCGAAAAGGGCTATCTTTGGCCTTCATCTAACGTTGGGATCAGCTATACCAGTGTTCTCACCACTATAAAACTGGCATTCATTTACTTTTATTTTTTTCACCTCCACCTTTTAGAATATTGGTTATGATATAGTAATAACTTCTATATACACCATAAATATGTCTGCTGATCGTGCTACTAAATATCGTGCTACTTTAGTAACATCTCCTCCGATAAGTGAAAAAAATTAGTGATTTGATATTTGAAAATGAAACGCTTCTGAAAACACGGTTACAAATCACACAAGTGAACATCATATGGAAATTGAGCTTAGCTTTCTCCCATTGCAATAGCTTTTGCACTTTTTCGCGCGGATTGTCCTTCAAACGCACTAGTCTTTAATTTTTATCCTTTATATTTGTGGTCTTTAATTTTTTATTTTGTTATTTATTTTATAGAAAATATTCAGGCTTACTTTGTAAGGCATAGTTTTTATAATATTTTTATTTTCGAAAATTGAAATTTCATTCACTCCGCATATATTATTATGAATTAAGTTATGTGGTATAATTTTATAGTATTTTTCAGATTATGCTGAGTGTTGAAAATTATGCCTTATCCGGCATAAATTTTGTGAATGTTATGAAATATATGTCGAAGTTAAACGCTAATTATGCCCGCCGAAATATGAAATTATGCATTTTTTCAAATTACGTTGAGTGTTGAAAATTATGCCTTGTCCGTCATAATTTATGGATTGTTATGATACATATGCCGAAGATAGTACCTTGCAAAATTCTAATTATATCGCGCCAAAAAATGATGAAGTTCAACAATTAAAGAACACAAATTTAAGGGGCAAAAATTAAAGACCACCCCGAAATAGGGGCATTTGTGTGAATGCTTTACAATCCAATGCCACCGTCGGTGGAGCCGGGTGGGCAGCATGTCCCGGACTGACAGTGGTGGGTTCGGGTGCCGAGGACTGGACGTTGGATTATATAAATGATGAATTAGAAGGGGGGTCAGACCATCATTTAGGAAGTCGTAGAAATGCCAAGGTGGCGAGTTTAGTGAGGCAAAAGGGAATTGAGACTCATCAAATAGGACATGACGTGAAATAATTATTTTACGGCTTGATAGGTCATAGAAAGAGTAACCACTATGATTGGTGGGGTAACCCAGAAACACACACGGAGAAGACCGCGATTGGAGTTTGTGAGTGGTCGGATGAAGAGGATAACAGAGACATCCGAAAATACGCAAGTGTTGGTAGGAGGGTTCCTATGAAACAGAACTTGAGTGGACGTCCGTAAAGCTAGAGACTTGTTTGAGATTATGTTTAGGAGATAAGTGGTCATGGAGAGTGCGTAATGCCAGAATTGAGGGGGGATTGAGGCGTGGGCAAGTAGGGCACAAATTAGGTTGTTTATGGTTCAGATTTTTCGTCCGGCTTTACCATTTTGAGAGGAGGTGTGAGGGCAGGAAAAACAAATGGTAAGACAATTTTTTGAGCAAAACTGTTTGAATTGGTTATTATCGAATTCACTGCCATTGTCACATTGAAAATATTTAATGCTATTTTCGAATTGTGTTTTTACGAAGGCACTAAATGAGAAAAAAAATGGGTAGACCTGCAATTTAGTACCAATGAAAAAGTCCATAGAAAGTTGAAATAATCGTCCAAAAACAACACATAATATCAATGGTCGGCCGTACTTAAAATAGGGAAAGTCCACAAATCACTATGTATTATATCGAAAAGCATTAAAGTACAATTTGTGGATGCATAAAATAATAATTTAATATGTTTTCCAAAAATACAGGATTCACATATAGGAGTCTTAGAAATACGATTGCATTGAATAAAATTATTGTTCCTAATAATGGAGCGTAAAACAGAATCTCTCGGATGTCCTAATCTAGAATGTCATAAGGAAGATGAAAGAACAACAAAGGTTGATGGAACTGAGGCTGGGTTGTTGACGACGTTTGAAATAGGGTAGAGATCACCGGTGCTGTCACATCTCATTATTCGTCTGTGTCGTAAATCCTTCACAAAAAAAGGCAAAAGGATAAAAGTCTAGGGAAACATTATTATCGGTTGTGAAACTTCGCACAGAGATTAGATTCTTAATGAGTTTAGGGGCATGAAGGACATTTTTGAAAATTAGTGGTGGATGTGGTGGGGATAAGGATGAATGACCACAACCACGAATAGGAATGCCTTGTCCACTACCAATAATAATATTTCGATTTAAATTACTCAAACTGGAATAAGATGAGAGAGTACATTGTGATGCCGTCATATGAGATATGTCGCTTGTGTCCATATACCAATTTTCGTCCGGAGCGTTAAGTGACATTGTGTTCATAGCTGCCTCAATGTCAGTCGGTGCATAAGTTGAGGGCGGGGGCTGGGTTGTGTAGGCCTGTTGTGGATGTGCGTCCAGTATGACAAATTGGGCATGTCGGGTCGGAGGTGGAGTCTGCGAGGATGTCGGATACTGGACAGTGGGGCCCACGCAACCCAAGACGGGTAGGCAGCCCACGACGGAGGCCGTTGTCAGTGCCGCAATCGTTATTGGTTGTTTCCTGCCTACAGAGACTACCCCTTGCCGCCACCGTTACTACCGGAATTCCATTCGCCGCGGCCCTTGCCGGACTGGCGCGGTCGTTGCTGACTATTTTTTACGGACGAGGATTGCCCCTTGCTGCCACCGTTACTGCCGTAATTCCATCCGTCGCGGCCCTTGCTGGACTGCCGCCCTCAGTGGTTGTTGTGGGTCGATGCGGCCTGCTGCGGGTCCTCGTGTCGGCGGTGATGGATATTGAAATTGGAGGCCCTACTATCAGCGGAGGGCCCGACGGTGGTGGTGAGGGCGGCATCTGCAATGCAGGCCTGAGTGGTGTTGCACTTAATTTTTTAGGTTTTCTCAAGAATTAGCTTCGAACGGGCCTCATAAAATAGTGGTAACGGTGTGCATTGCTGAAGGATGGTAGCAATGCCGTCATAGGATTTGTTTAAGCCTGCAATAAGTTGCATGACCAATCATTGATTAGTGATTGGTGTGCCAATGTTGAGAGTTGGTCGGCAAACATATTGAGTTCTTGACAATATGCAGACACGTTGGGGAAATCGTCGTGATGGACTTCCTTAAACTAATTTTCAAGGTATAACACACGTTGAGTTTTGTTGTCGTGAAAAATATTTTCCAAATGTTCTCACATTTGGCTGGCAGTGGCATCGGTCTCAATGATTGTGTGTAACGGGTCATTAGAGATCGTTCCATATATCCACTGGAGGACAGTTGCATCCAAGCGAGACCAAAGTGCATTATAAGAAGTCGAGGGTAGGTTTGTTGACTTCGATTATGGAGGGATGATGTGGTCGATAACTTCGTAGACATGACAATTGATTTTGAACAGTTCCACCCATGAGGAGTATTGACCGTTTTCCATCTCAAGAGTCACATGGATGAAAATTTTAATGTTGTTGACTGCAAGTATATGATGAAATTTGGTTTTGTCAGCCATGGAAGACGAAATTTATGAGGAAGAGGGAGAGAGAATGGCTGAAAAACTAGGGTTCCGTCGGTGGGGGTGACGACCGAGAGGGTGGTTGTTGGCGGCTTGTTTTAAGTTTAGACTACTGATACCATAAAAAAATATGTTCCCTGATTTCATTGATTGATGATTTACAATATATTGTATTTACAGAAATATTTACCTTGCTATAAACTAGGTAAGTAATCAACCTAATTACAAACGGAATATAATTTTACCTAAAATAAGAGATATAAAATTAGAACAGTCTATCTGAATCCATATCGAGTTTTTCATAATCCTCAACTAGGACTAATCAATTACAATTACCTGTTCTCAGAGCGTTATATATAATTTTACTCCCCAACCAAGCGGTCGTTAAACATTTTCTAAAAAAATATTCTTCAAAATTAAGTCATTTTTCAGAATAAAATTTTTGAAAATATTTTCCTTTCATATCAAATTGGAAAATTAGATTAAAATTTCTAAGTCACCTCGATTTAAGTACTCTAACCATAGTGCTGGGCCTGTGTGAAGACTTTCCTCGTAATAAACGTTGGGCCGCTAAGTCATATACTATGTAAATGTAGAATGTAGCCCAATCCCAAGTCCATAGCTCACTCGTGTAATTTACTAATGGGCCTACGAGATCTCTCCAGAAACATCTCGATATCCGATATCTAGGTTGGTAAAAAAATATCGGGAAAGCCAGAAAAAAAATAACGAAATATCGGGAAAGCCAGAAAAAAAATAACGAAATATCGAGAAAGTACTTGACACTCCTCAAAGAACTTATAAATACCCATCTGCCCCTCCTCCCTGAACCAGCAAAAATTGAAAGCAAAACAGAAACCCAAGCAAACACAGAAATTTCTCAAAAGCTCACTGAAAATGTCGCTAATTCCAAGAATCTTCGGCGATCAACGAAGCAGCAGCATGTTCGATCCATTCTCAATGGATGTGTTTGATCCTTTCAGAGAATTAGGCTTCCCAGGTTCCAATTCACGGGAGACCTCTGCATTTGCTAACACACGAATCGACTGGAAAGAAACTCCGGAGGCTCATGTGTTCAAGGCCGATCTTCCAGGGCTTAAGAAGGAAGAAGTAAAAGTGGAGATCGAAGATGATAGGGTTCTTCAGATTAGCGGAGAGAGGAATGTGGAGAAAGAAGATAAGAATGATACTTGGCATCGCGTGGAACGCAGCAGTGGCAAATTCATGAGAAGATTTAGACTTCCGGAGAATGTTAAGATGGAGCAGATTAAGGCATCTATGGAGAATGGTGTGCTTACTGTTACTCTTCCTAAGGAAGAGGTGAAGAAGCCTGAAGTCAAGTCTATTCAGATCACGGGTTAGATGCTTTAACTGAAAATATGTAAATTTGCTAGTAGTATATGATGTATGGGCAAATAAAAAGTCGAATCCGTTGTGTTTGAAGTTGCTCTGTTTATGTATCATCCTGATTCCTGAGTCTGAGTTTGTTTCCGCCTAATGGCAGAGTTGATGTATTTGCTTTAAAATTAGAAATTGAGAATGTAATACTAGTGTTATATTTTATTCTTTGTTCTCTTCAAATTTCCGATATGTTCTTTCTTCTTAACTCTTCTTTTTGTGTATGGGTAACCGAGTAATGAGCTTTAAGTATTACAATCAATTCCTGCCGTTTAATTTCGGTTGGAAATTTATTAAATGTGGGATTGAGTTTATTTCATCTTTAATGATTTAAATACGTGATTTCGTATATCGGAAACATAATTTCTTCGCACATGATTAATCTATTTAAGTGAATAGATAATGTTAGTGCCAAGTATCATTAAATTTCGTTAAAAATAAAAGAAATATTGGTACACAAAATAAAGTGTTTGAGACATAAAAAGATGGAGGGTCTTTAGTAAAAAATGACAAATCTATGACAAATCTCTCTTTTATGCAATATGGTTAGAGGGTCACGGGCCGTGGACAGTTGGGGAACTTTATTTTTTGTTCTTGAAATGTTAATTATTTATATTTTGGTCCATGAAGTTTAATGTTCTTGAAGACACCAACAGAGACATGACTGTTTGCCTCCCTTCCTTTTCCACTCTTATAAATTGAATGTTTGTTTTCAATTAATTTGTTCCAGAAACAAAAAACAGAAGTCCTTCCTCATCAATCTGTTCTTATTTATTTTCTTCGCTAGAATCAACTGTATTTGGTTTGTACAGTTGATTAGTTGTTGTTTTATGTTGGGAGAATATTGTCCAATGCCGTAAAAACATTTATACTGAACAATTTTCTCTTAAAGACAGAGAGTCATATCTCGACTCAGTGTTCTCTTTGTTTAACCTTTCGAATATACTTTACCCCATTTTTTACCTACAAGTTTAAGACAAAAGCTTACAATTTAAAGAAAAAAGATTACAATTTCCTGGAAAACTAATAACGATTATTTGCTCTCCTGAATGCTTCATTATTACATTAAGCATATACATGATGTAAACTTAGACACACTACTTAAATTAGCTTAATTTAATTTATACTTGTTGGAATTAGCCTTTGACGGGAGTTGCGACCGACCAACTTTAACGGCTTAAACACTAGTGTTACGCATGTTGGAGAATCCGGTTCTTCACACGTGCATGATCTACTAAGTACGTAGATAACCGTAGGGCCAAGAATCGTCAAATTTCATTGAGAAATGAAAGAGATATTGGTTCACGAAGTGAGGTGTTTGAAGCATGAAAAAGTGTGGTATTGTGCTCAATTCTCCCTCATTGGTGGAGGAAGAATGAATTGTTTTGTTTATAAGTCTCAAAATTGGTTTGGGGTTTGGGACCCCAAGGGGTATCCCGTGTGTTTAAAGGAGGGAGGACCTAGATGTGCTTCAGTTCAAGGAAAGCCCACACAAGCGCCGCCGCCGCCCCCCGCCCGTCCGATCCGGTTCGGGTTCTCGAGTTCTCGAGAACTTTCCTATAATGGCCAATCCGTTGCTATTTTCCACCATTTATTTTGGTGGTATTACTACCTCCATAATGGCACTTATGGAGGCAGTTCAACAGGAGACAATTGTCCAGGACGTATAAATGATACATACGGGGCAATATTGTCTTAAAGACAGAGTGCAACACTCGACTCAGCATACACAAAACAGTTTTTCAGTTTCTTGTTTAACTACTTTGTAATTTCAATTTTCTTGTTGAATTGTAATTTCAATTCTTACATTAGCAGTTACTTGTAATTTCCGTTTCCTGCCTCTTTTGTAACCAACAATACTGTACATGTTAATGTGGAATTATATCTTTCATTAGATTCTTTGATTCAAGGCTAAGCATAACATCATAATGACAGGGATGTTCCGGACTTCCAACGCACAAAAAGAGGGGGAGGCAAAGAAAGCAAAATGGCACGAAATTCCCAATGTTCAATTTTCTAGTTATTCCCAAATATCCTAACGATGTATATTTTTTGTACCGTCCAAGCTACATATAATTAAAGGAGATCAAAACACGGACCCGAGGTTATCAAATTACTAAGGACAATTGAGCTTGAAAATAACATAAAACTCTAGGCCAAGAGATAGTATTCAAAGCTTATGACGAGTGAAGTGTGTGCGATCGTTGGAACGAATGCCAAAATTTGCATTTACCAACCGAATCAGAAAATAATGGAACTTGGGGAAAAATTACCCTACTATTACAATAAATTAGCAACTAGTTTGCAAAAGTTGACACTCAAATTTAAAAGAAAATAATTAAAGATAGGTCCCCAAAGTTTTATGCATACGTAAAAAGAAAAACAGAGTGGCTAATCAATAAATTTTTGGGTCTGAATGAAGTTTGTTCATCTTTTAAATTTGACCAATAAATACCTTAGTATGGACCGAAAGACAGAAATATTATTTACCCCTGAAAAGTACGGTTGAATTTGTTAAGGACTCGTGGATTGATTTGGTGATAAGAAAAGCAGTGAAATCAATAGAGCAATAATAATAATTGAAATGAAATTTAATAAAGAAAACAATAGATTTGAAATAGCTTGGGAAGCTTGAATTCGAAGGAATCTCTTGATGAGTTTATCTCCGGATCGACTCCGAGCCTTGAAGAACACTTTCACTTTTCGGTGATAAAATTAGTTAAATGACAAATTTTATATAAGTGAACAAAATACGAATTGTTAAGAGTAGAAATGAATACTCTTTCAACATTAAGGTTGGGCTCCTTTTATAGAGGTTAATTTAGATGTTTAAGGACGGAGAATCTCTCCCTCACAATATACATTAAATGTCAAATAAATGGCTTTTAATAACAAACGAGTAACCCTGACGCCATATTCGAAGCGGATAAGTTACATCTGATGCTGCTTAATTGAATGTCCTCTTCCCGCAACTGTTTCCTCAGATATGCAACTCCGGAGTTATTCGAACCTATCTTCTCCGGACCTTAATCCTAGCTAAATTTGCAGTTGATATAACTTGGCTCATGTCGTTATCTAAATTAACCACGAGTTACGTCAGTTTTCACCCTATACAGATAGTTTCCACTTTCCGGACAAAGAATATCGTTTTACTGAAAAGTGAAAATGATTTTAATTGCGACTCCGATGCAGTTCAAAAATTGTTCCTCTTTATGGTAGAAACAGGAGACGTCCCCTCTTCTCCATGGCCTAATGTACGTCTTTTCACTGCTGACACTCCGAACACGTATCACCTCGTGATTGATTGACGTGGTCGGTTTGGATTTTGAACCGTCTCCGTAATGATGACAACCCTTTTGACAAAAACCCTCATTTCCTTCATTTTCTCTTCCACTCCTTTCAATTTCTCATTCAAAATACTCTCTGCAAAAACTCTTCATGTTCTTCTCCTTCAATATGTTGCAATTTTCTCGATTTCCTTTATCAAAGCAGCAATATGAATAGAACTCTCACTCGTCCATTTTCTTCCGCTGCTCATGATATACCTACTTCCATTGCGTCGGCGGCGACAATGAAGAATCTGAATGTAACACCTCATACCTCTAAACTAAGGCATGTCCATAATTCAGAAGTTCGGGAATTTAAGTTGAAAAAATCCAGTTTTAGTTCTGCATATAAGATTTTACGCCCAATATATATAGATCATAAAGTATTTTATCGGGATTTCTGTTGGATCGGATATTTTGGGAAGCTTTTGGACCTAGCGAAAAAGGCTCTAAGACTTCACACAAGCGAGCGCGAGAGAAGCGGAGCACGACGCTACCGCTTCCCCCGATCGACTAAAATACAACAGTCGCGACCTACTTTGAATCAAAAGAAAGGCGAAAGACCTAGTTGCTATCGAAGCTCCATCTACAAATGGATAAGATCTAAGTCTACTCTATAGGAGGTTTGGACCGTCAATTTTGTTTTTGAGATTGACGGAGCCTAGTAAATTTTACGGACAGTTAAAGATTATACGGTCCGTCCTTTCTGGCTGTCTCAGTTCCTCAAAATTTATAAGTCTCTGGAAAATTGCATTTTTGGTTGACGGTCCATTTATACGGACCGTAGAAAATTTGACGGTCCAGACTCAGACAGTCAAAAGTTTGACAAACCGTCAATTTCGATCGTAAAATCCTTTCGATAGGAAAAGTATAAATACGCAGACTTAGTTTTCTAAAAATTAATTTTTACTTCTTCCAAACCCTAGCACGAAGTTCCTATATTCCCCCACTTTCTCCAACATCAAGGTAAGCCTATTTCATGCAATTCCTAATGATCCTAACATATATACATGAATTCTAAGTAGAATCCATTGTTATTAACTTAGGGTTTTCAAGATAAACCCATTCCAAGGTTTCAAGGTTCAAGCTTTGAGTTCCTTCTTCCAAGTTCAGATTTTTAAGATAATTTTTGGAGCGAATAAGGTATGTAGAGCATCCACGTGTGGGGATGTCCATGTTCTTCCACACGACATGTTATTTCATGAAATCGTGAAATTCTATAACTTAGGATTTTAGTCTATTATCATGATAACCCTAACTATATGTAATATTATATATCATGTCTATATTACAATTCATCAAATGTATTCATGATATGTCATTATGATTGTCATAAACCTGTCTGTAATCCATGAACACATGTTTGAATTTTATGAGTTCCTAAATTACAAATTATGATCAATGTTACTCAGTCCATGAAATTATATATGTTTTTCATGATTCATACAAGTTATATGATATATCTATTTCACATGCTAAATTATTATTTCAAATCATGCTTTACAAGTTGCTTTCTTGAAATCATGGGCTTACAAGCCATATTTTCAAGTACATATTTTTGGGAGTTGCATAGTTACCGAGAAGGCTCAGATAACCTGAAACTATGTATGCCACCGTAGGATAAGGGTCACTCCGCCAGGGAACAATACGTTCAGATTGCAGATTGAATCCTTTCATGTCATGTTCATGTCTTATACCCCTGCAATGTATGGGATTGTTCTACTGGTCGGGTCAGGTACCAGACTTCACATACTCATGTGGTGTTTCATGTTGTCGGTTATGCTACTGCTCTCCCCACATATATACAGATATATAAATACACAAATATAAAAATATACAGATACATAGCTTTACAGATTTTACACATGTTTTATACTCATGCTAGATCATGCTCGTGCTCATGTTACAGTTTCAGTTTCATGTTTCTATTATTTCATTTGTCTGCTTATTCTTTTAGTTATTTTACATACAATACAATTCAAATGTACAAACGTTTTTTTACATGGGCATGCACTTTACGGCGCAGGTGCTGAATTTCAGGACGACAGAGCTACACGCTAGGACTTCACCTGTATCAACTATTTGGTGAGCCCCATTTCATCCGGGCAATTTTTGTCTATTTTTATGATTATATTTTATAATAGAGGTAGGCCAGAGTACTGTCCTAGTAAACAGTTTTGCAGTCAGACTCATGCCTCGACATTTCATAGACTAGTTTAACATGTCATGTCATGTCAGTCATGTAGATATTCGGACTTATCATGTGTTTCAAAGTATTTTCGCAATATATTTTCAGACTATATTTCAGTTTATGTTTTACATGTTTTAAAATCATTACTAGTACATGTTTTGATGCCCATGTTGATTCAACAAGCCATGTGGTTCAGTTGGTAGCATGCAGTCAGACATCGAGTGACATGTTTCACCCAGGCAATGGTTTGGGACGTTACACCGAAGATGTTCCATCCCAGCCCACTGCTTTTTCCATGATTCCATACACTTATAATTTCAAAAATGACCTTTCCGTTCGAGTTGTGACCTGTCAAAGCGATTGGGAGAGATAGTTAAAAATTATCTAGCTTCAATCTAAGTTTTTGATCTTGAGAAGTTTAAAATGATTGTCATTGGGAGAAGATTTCCCAAATCATTATCCCCATAAAAGACGATGAAATCTCGAATGTATACACTTGTTCATTCAACCTCAGATTGCGCAATTAGGGATGGCAATTGGGCGGGGAGGATGCGGGTACCCCCTCCCTCGCACCCGTACCCGCCAGAAAATTTTATACCCGCCACCTACCCGCCACGAGTGACGGGTACAATTTCAACATCCATACCCGCCTAGGCGGGTATATTCCTAAATCCACACATGATCCACCACCCAAGTGGATATCTGCCACCCGCTTGTACCCGCCAGCCATATTTTGTAATCAATTCATTTGTGATCAATACAAAATAGTGATCAAACCCAAAACAAAATAGTCTTATAAATTAAATTAGTACATTATATAAATACGACAAACTACATAAAGGGATGGAATTGTAGAAGTCTTTTGACACATCTTTAGTAGTGGGCATTGCATGTAAGCACGATGGTTTTAACAAAATATGAATTTTTTTCCTTTGAAAATAACTACCAAAATATAATTGATTATTTGTGTTCTTAAAAGAACCCAAAGGCATGTTCAGTTTGAAAATCAACCAGCTTAGAGTAGTTGATTTGGTTCACAGTTATAAAACCAGAACATATAATTTGTAAACCAAAAATGCTTTTCTAAATTTTATCACAAACGAAAACAAAATCAAACATTTTGTTCTCAGAGTAGTAGGTCCTCTTAATCAATACATGTTGTCAGGGTCTCAGGGATAGGGAGGCGTGAAGGCTGATGGCGGTGTGACGGAGAACGAGAGAGAGAAGAGAGACGACAGTCGGCAGAGACTAAAGAGTGAACGAGTGACGGAGGCGTGAAGACCGAAGAGGGAAGGCTGTTGAACTTGAGTAAGTGAGTAGGGTTTTGCCCACTCACTTATTATTAGCATTGGACTTATGGGCTTACAGACTGCTACAACTATTACTGGGCTTATGGGGCGGGTAGGCGGCGGTTGGATGCGGGGCGAGAGAGGCGGGTATAACTGCAAATCCACTACCTACTCGCCACCCGTGGCGGGTATATTTTCAATACCCATAGCCGCCTACTATCCGCCAAAGTTATACCCATACCCGCCCAATTGAGGCGGATGCAGTGCGAAATCCGTCAAATTGTACCCACCTGCTATCCCTAACTACAATCGACCATTGATCTGGTGATCAGAGATTTATGCTGGTGTTACAATGTTTGTCTTGCCTAAGTTGGTTGACGTTCTAGAGAGTGGTGGCATGTCTACGATTTCTAGTCAACGAAGCCCATTGCCTTTTTTTCCTTGAGTCATTTGATTCGACTCTATACTCCGAAATTCTTTCGTGGCGGAGTTATCATTATCTCGAAGCGCGGTAAACCCTCAATCATCACCAGGTTGGATGAAGATCATGATAGATGTGGGATCGAGAGGTTTTTTGTTGTCCCTACCACATAAATTATTTTGGAAATGAAATTGCCCTTTTCGGAGGCATGAAATCTGTCCCATAAGTGTTTTTCTAACTTAAATATTTTCTCGTAATTTTCCTTCGATTACTTCTAACCACTTCTCTTGATAGCCGCCAAGTGGGTCCATGAGTCAATCATAAACGTTCCTCAATGGATTCCGAAAATCTTGGACATTTCCATCTATGAGCCCCGAACTTGGAATAAAATCTCCCGGAATCGATGAAGAGTTAAAAATCACGATAAACGCACTTACATAATTTTACATAAGTTTTTTACTTATCCTTATACAACCCTCTTTTGGCAGGCTTTTCCAAAGAAACTTCTCGCCCGAAAGCAATTATTATCGATCATGTTCTTGATTCGGCGGCTTCCTCTCGCCGGATCAATCAAGCAACAAAGAAGAAGAAAAAACAACCGAAGCTGCTATTTGCCCCTGTGTCAACTTCAATCCTTCCTCTCAAAAGAAAATGTTAAATATACACTTACCATAAGTAGTGTATATCACGTGTTTGTCACAGTTTTGTATATATTCAGCCCGTGATATACACGGTGCTATACACACCGTGTATATCACGGTTTAGGGCAGATTTATTGTAATATTTTAGGGTAAAAATTGTATTAATTAGTCTTGTACAGTTACCATAATTATAAGATTCTTGTACTACTAGAATAGGATTTTGAGAGTATAATAGGAATATAATTTCTATTATGGAAAATTGTAACTTGTATATATACACTTTCATTAATGAAAATAATCAAGGGAGTTATTTCTTTCATGGTATCAGAAGTCTAGGTTAACATATATACTCTTTCATCTCTTATATATTGTGATAACATATATGCTGTTTACTTGTCTCATAACTCGATTCAGCATCAACGAACCAAACATATTGAGATGGATATTCATTTTGTTCATGAGAAGGTTGTCATGGGCCATGTTCGGGTGTTACATGTTCCTTCTTCCTATTAATACGCAGATATATTTACTATGGGACTTTCTCGGCAATTGTTCCTTGACTTCAAATCCAGTCTGAGCGTCCGGCCTCCTCCCGCTCCAACTGAGAGACATAAGTTATGCATCATAATATTTACTTCCTCCGTCCTAATTTAATTGTCTTACTTTTTTTTTGGTTTGTACCAAAAAGAATGTCTCTTTCTATATTTAGTAAGTTTTGGTAAGTTTAACACTACAAGATTTAAAGGACTACACATCTTTAATTTAAGACCATAAGATTCAAAAGTCTTTCTTTATTTCTTAAATTTCGTGTCCAGTCAAACTAAGACACTTAAATTGAGACGGAGGAAGTACAAGTTATGCCAGCTCCCTTAGATATAAGTTCAATTTTAAAGGATAAAAATTAAAGATCAAGCCATCTGAAGGGTAAATATTAAAGACCAGTCCATTTGAAGAATAAATCATGCAATCATAATATTTGCTCTTTTGGTCCTATTTTGTGCTAGTCTTTCATTTTTATCCTTCAAATGGAACTTATACCTTTCGGGGACATAAGTTTTTTATGGAATTCCAGACAAATTGAGCCAAATTTCATAGAAAATTTATGTCCTAAAATACATAAATTTTATTTGAGGAACAAAAATTAAAGACCAGTCCATTTGAACAACAAATCGTGCAATCAAATCCTCTATATGGCCAAGTCCACAGCTCACTCGTATAATTTGGTAATGGGCCAACGAGATTTCTCCGGAAGCATCTAGACATCTGATATTTAGCTACATCAAGAAATATCGAGAAAGCCAGAAGAATAAAAAAACGAAATATCGAGAAAGTACTTTACCAACATATAAATACGCATCTGCCCCCTCCTCTTTGAACCAGCAAAATTGAAAGCAAACAGAGACCCAAGCAAACACAGAAAACTCTCAAAAGCTCACTGAAAATGTCGCTAATTCCAAGGATCTTCGGCGATCGACGAAGCAGCAGCATGTTCGATCCATTCTCAATGGACGTGTTTGATCCTTTCAGAGAATTAGGCTTCCCAGGTTCCAATTCACGGGAGACCTCTGCATTTGCTAACACACGAATCGACTGGAAAGAAACTCCGGAGGCTCATGTGTTCAAGGCCGATCTACCAGGGCTTAAGAAGGAAGAAGTGAAAGTGGAGATCGAAGATGATAGGGTTCTTCAGATTAGCGGAGAGAGGAATGTGGAGAAAGAAGATAAGAATGATACTTGGCATCGCGTGGAACGCAGCAGTGGAAAATTCATGAGAAGATTTAGACTTCCGGAGAATGCTAAGATGGAGCAGATTAAGGCGTCTATGGAGAATGGTGTGCTTACTGTTACTCTTCCTAAGGAAGAAATAAAGAAGCCCGATGTTAAGTCTATTGAGATCACTGGTTAGATGCTTTAACTAAAAATGGATATGTAAATTTACTAGTACTATACGATGTATGAGCAAATAAAATCGTTGTTGTGTTTGTTGAAGATTTGAAGTTGCTCTGTTTCTGTATCTTGAGTTGATTCTGTTGAAAATGAAATACTAGCACTAGTGTTTTATTATCCTTTGATTCTGTTCTAATCTGCCATGTTTTCTTTCTTCTTATTCGTGAATGTATCCCTTACGTCTAAGGAGCTTTAAGTCTTTTCAGTCAGTTCATGCCTTTTGAGTTCCTCGAAATCTAACTTATTAATGATTACTCCTATTTTCTTGCTTGAATGCCTCAAAGTTGCATTAAGCATGCACATATGAATGTAAGATTTAATTAGTTGAAAACTAACTGGCTAATTAGCTGAACTTAATTTATACATGTGAATGTGAAATACCTTTCACTAGACACTTTTGATTCAAAGCTTAGTATAACTTCACGAGGATAGAGAATGTTCCGGACTTCCAAATGAACAGAAATAGGGGAGGCAAAAAAAAGCGAATTTGCACGAAATTCCAAAATGTTCAATTTTTTACTCATTCCCATACAGCCTAAGAATGTAAATTTTGGAACTCGGATAGTATTACGATATATTAGCACCTAGTTTGCAAGCTTGACCCTCAAATGTAAAATAAATTAATCAAAGATTGATAAAGTTTTCCGCATACATTGAAAAACAGAATGTACCCAAAAAAACATTAAAAACAGAGTGGCTAATCAATAGAATTTTGGGTTTGTATGGAGTTTGTGCTTCGTGATCTTCTAACTTCATTCGGACAAAAAGTTATAATCGTCTTAAATTTTACCACTATAGATAATCCAACTATCAATGAGGTTCAGATTTCTGGCGGTCCTTATTAGGTATATGGACTGAAAGATAAATATGTATGTAGCACTTTGGAGACCAAAAATATAAACATGTCAATAGGGAATTTGGGAACTAAACGACAAACATATATGGCACTTTTTAATTTGGCAAATTGTTGAAGTATTAGGAAAGTGCACTCTTGTGTCTTGACTAATTAAAGATAGTCCAAGTTGTTAGAGAAAGGTAGTTAGTTTGTTACAAGGTTGGTTATAGAGTTAGTTAAGTAGTTAGAAGTAATTAACAAAGAAGAGGATTAGAATATTCTAGAATAGTGATGTTGTATATATACATATAGTTGTATGTGTATTTTTCAGAGATTAAGAGAGCAATTCTCTCTCAACATATGCAAGAGATTTATTTCTCCAATTCTCTCTTCATCTCAACATTCCTTTTCTCATGCATTCTCCATCAAAGCAGTAGCAAATACTGTTGGAAATTTGCCTTTAGCGGGAGTTGCGACCGACCAACTTTAACGGCTTAAACACTAGTGTTACGTATGTTGGAGAATTCGGTTCTTCACACATGCATGATCTACTAAGTACGTAGATAACCGTAGGGCCAAGAATCGTCAAATTTCATTGAGAAATGAAAGAGATATTTGTCCACGAAGTGAGGTGTTTGAAGCATGGAAAGTGTGGTGTTGTGTTCATTTCTCCCTCATCGGTAGAGGAAGAAAGAATTGTTGTGTATATAAGACTCGAAATTGGTTTGGGCTTTGGGACCCCAAGGGGTATCCCATGTGTTTAAAGGAGGGAGGACCTAGATGTGCTTCGGTTCGAGGAAAGACCACACGCGCCGCCCGTCCGGTTCCGATTCCGGGTTCCGGGTTCCTGGTTCCGGGTTCTCGGGTTCTCGGGGTCGTGGGTTCTCGGTTGTGGGCCTTCTGATATTATCTTTTTGGGCCAGAGAACTTTGCCAGAAGTACAGTTTGATCCCAGAAGTTTCAGATGTACAGTTTGGTCCCTGAAGTTTTCAGAAAGTCAGAATTTTCACGGTCAAAGCAGAAACGCCCAAGCACTCAATTCAACCATTTATTTTGGCTGAATTACTCCTCCTATAATGCCAAATTCGTTGGTCTTTCACCATTTATTTTGGTGGCTTTACTACCTCCATAATGACCATTATTTGGCCAATAATGGTTGTTATGGGGGCAGTTAAACAACCCTTCCTCACCTATATAAACACCCCTTACACCATTGTTGAGACACAGAAAAATATACTTGCAATATACACAAAAATACACAAGCAAAACAGTTTCTTCCTACACCTTCCTTGCATCATTTCTTGCTCAATATTCTTCAAGGTAGCTCTTGAGTTTCCTTTGCTCAAGTGTTCCATTGCTGTTTTATCTTGGGAGACAAATTGTCCAGGACGTATAAAGGATACATACGGGGCAATATTGTCTTAAGGACAGAGTGCCACACTCGACTCAGCAAAAACAATTTTTCAGTTTTTCTTGTTCATCGTTGTAATTTTCAGTTTTCTAGTTGAATTGTAATTTTCAATTCTTACATTAGCAGTTATTTGTAATTTCCGTTCCTGCAATCCTTTGTAACACCAACAAATACTCCATAAACACAACTTCAATTCATCAATTCAACATGGTATCAAAGACTATATGTGCGATTGAACAAATTTGATCTGTAATTTTTTTTTTCTTTCAGAAATTCGAGAATCGACGATTCTGTGTGCATATCTTGAAGATCCATGCATGCAATGGATTCATTGGCAAGCTGTTATTGATATTAAAGGAGATACAGACACATGCAGATTGATTTTCGAAGACAAAGACAGATCTGTGAAATCAGATCACTCGCGATCGATTTCTGAGGTTCAATTTCATAATTTTTTTTTCTGATTGCTGTTGTTGTTTGTTGCTATCACAACTTCACACGAGTTGCATAGACAAAACTCTATGTATTGTGAATCATAATTGAAATAGAAATTAGCAATAATGGAGAACAATGAAGGAAGATCAATGGATGAAATTCCGACAGTGATCAAAATAGATCACAATCATCCATTGTACCTATTCCCTTCAGATGCGCCTGGTTCACTATCTGTGGGTATTATTCTCACTGGAGCCATGAAGTTGGCCTTGTTAGGAAAGAATAAGATATGATTCATTGATGGAAGTGTAAAGAGAGAACTCTTCCATGGTGATTTGGCTAAAATATGGGACAGATACAATGCAATTGTGGTGTCTTGGCTAATGGGGAATGTGAGTAAGAGCTTACTTACTGGGATGCTTTATAACTCAGATTCGTACAATATATGGGAAGAATTACAAGAGAGATTTGACAAAATCAATAGTTCCAGGGCTTTCCAACTACACAAAGAAATATTTTCTATGAGGCAAGGGGCGCTATCTGTGTCAATGTATTACTCTCGGCTTAAGGATATGTGGGATGAATATGACTCTATCATACCAATCCCATCTTGTTGCCCCAAGTCAAGGGATTTTGTGGATCATTTACAATATCAGAGACTACTACAATTTCTCATGGGACTGGATGAGAGTTATAGCCAAATAAGGAGTCAAATCCTCATGATACAACAAATACCTCCATTGAACCAAGTGTATGCCATGATAAATCAGGAAGAGAGTCAGAGAATGGTAGCAGGCACTGGTAGGGTGATGTTCGAATTAGTGGAATCATCTGCCATGTTCACATCTAGAAATGGAAATTTCATAAATGGAAATGGAGCTCAAAAAACAGAAGAAACAATACAATTCCAATACATATTGTGATCATTGTAATCTTAAAGGTCACTCAAGATTGGAATGTTACAAACTAATGAAATGTGATCATTGTCACAAGACAGGACATGTACAGGAGGGTTGCTACAAGCTAATTGGATATCCAGAAAATTTCAACAATAAAGGGGAAAAGGCTTATGCAGTCACAGGGGGGACTATGATGTTTGTGTGTTTCAGGATCTCTCATTTGGGAAGGTGAGGGGGATTGGTAATGAGGAAGCAGGACTATACATACTATCACTGGATCCTCAGAATAAAGATGGGGAGTTGAGTAAATGCATGTCTGCAACTCAACATGTAGATGCAGCTACTTGGCATTAGAGACTATGTCATGTGCCCATGCAAGTCCTAAAGAAAATAGCATGTTTCAAGAATAATGTTGATTTTGTCTTGAATAACTGTGAAGTATGTCCTTTGGCTAGACAAACTAGATTGCCTTTTATTGCTAGCACAAATAGAGCATCAAAGTCTTTTCAACTAATACACATGGATGTATGGGGACCCTACAAAAATGAAACATATAATGGAATGAGATATTTTCTAACCATTGTGGATGATCACACTAGATGGACTTGGATTTTTTTAATGAGACTGAAATCTGATGTATCTACACTGCTCAAAAATTTTCTTGTTGAAGTTAACACTCAATTTGGAGCTAAAATTCAGAGAGTAAGATCAGATAATGGAACTGAGTTCTTTAATCAAATTGTAGTGAGTTGTTTCTGAAATTTGGTATCATTCATGAAAGTTCTTGTCCATACACACCACAACAAAATGGTGTGGTGGAGAGAAAACATAGACATATTTTAGAAACTGCTAGAGCCATTAAGATTCAGGGAGGAATGCCAAACAAGTTCTGGGGATTTTGTGTGGAGGGTGCAGTGTATATAATCAATAGAATCCCCTCTACTGCTATAAAGAACAGGTCTCCATTTGAAATGTTGTATAACAGGGTACCACAACTTGATCACTTGAGAGTATTAGGTTGTCTATGTTTTGCTACTGTAAATAACAGACATGATAAGTTTAGTCCAAGGGCTGTAAGATCCATATTTCTGGGATATGGATCTGCTAAAAAAGGATACAAATTTTATGATTTGGAAAACAGAAATCTATTCATGAGCAGGGATGTGTTGTTTATGGAGACAAATTTTCCTTTCAAAGGAGGCATGATTGAAAACACCAATCATATTAAGACAAATGAGTTTCTTTTCTATGAAGACTCAGTTTGTCAACATGATCTTGAGAATCAACACATACAAAATAACAACAACATGCAGAGGGTGAATATGCCTGATACAGCTCAACATCATGGCACTGGCCCTGGATCACCAGGTATTGATATGGCCACAGGATCAGATCATGAAGTCAGGAGATCCACAAGGAGCAGCAAACCACCTATATGGCACAAAGATTACATCACTGCACATGGCTCTTCTAGTTGCTTATACTCTATAATTGACAATATTGCTTATGCTGGTCTTTTAGCAAAATATCAGGAATTTGTAGCCAAGGTTTCTCGACACAGAACCACAGAACTATCTCACAACAGCAAAGGATCACAGATGGATTGAGGCAATGGAGGCAGAAATCAAAGCATTAGAGGACAATGGAACTTGGAAATTGGTCACTCTACCAGAGGGAAAGAAGGCTATAGGATGTAAGTGGGTATACAAGATAAAGTACAAGGCAACATGAGAAGTGGAGAGATTTAAAGCAAGGTTGGTGGCAAAAGGATACAATCAAAAGAAGGGACTTGATTATCAAGAAACTTTTTCACCAGTTGTAAAGATGACAACAGTAAGGACTGTGATTTCCATTGCAGCAGCACAACACTGGACAATCCGTCAGATGGATGTATACAATGCATTCTTGCAAGGAGACTTGGTTGAAGAAGTGTACATGGAAGTTCCAGAAGGATTTGCTGTCAAGAAAAGGAATAGGCAGGTATGCAGATTGCTGAAGTCTCTCTATGGGCTAAAACAGGCATCCAGACAATGGAACATCAAGTTGATTACAGCTCTTGTCTCATCTGGTTTTCAGCAGAGTCATAGAGATTATTCTCTTTTCACCAAGCAGGAAAACAACAGCACTGTGATAGTGCTAGTATATGTTGATGACTTGTTGCTTACCGGAAATGATCCAGTGATGATTCAGTCCACCAAAGAGACATTACAGTCCACCTTCAAGATAAAAGATCTAGGGGAGGTTAGATACTTTCTTGGTATTGAGTTTGCAAGAAACTCCCAGGGCATCCTCATGCACCAGAGGAAATATGCTCTGGAGCTAATATCAGATATGGGACTTGCAGGGGCAAAACCTGCATCTGCTCCTATGGATATGAATCAGAAGCTTACAACATGTGAATTTGACAGACATGTAGCAAATACATCACATTCTGGCACTATATCAGGAAAAAATTCTGATTCTGAGCTGCCAGATCCTAGTGTTTACAGAAGGTTGATTAGAAGACTGCTATACTTGACAACTACTAGACCAGACATTGCATTTGCTGTGCACTGCCTGAGTCAATTTATGCATGATCCTAAGAATTCACACATGGAAGCTGGTCTAAGAATTGTCAGATATATCAAACAGGCACCAGGTCTGAGAATTCTAATGTCCAGTGCAAATACTCCTCAGCTCAAGGTGTTTTGTGATGCAGATTGGGGGGCTTGTGTTAATACTAGAAGATCAATCAATGGTTAACTGGTGATGCATGGATCATCACCAATCTCTTGGAAGTCAAAGAAGCAGGACACTGTTTCCAGAAGCTCTGCAGAAGCAGAATATAGGGCTATGGCAGCCTCAGTAGCAGAAGTGGTATGGATCACAGGCCTGTTTCAGGATCTTGGTATGGAGATTCAGACTCCAATACCAGTGCACACAGATAGCAAATCTGCTATTCAGATTGCAGCAAATCCAGTGTTTCATGAAAGAACAAAGCACATTGACATTGATTGCCATTTCATCAGGGAGAAGATATAAACAGGATTGATCAACACTGTTTTTCTGCCTTCCATGGACCAGCCAACTGATTTACTTACAAAGGCACTTGGTAGACAACAACATGATGCTTTACTATCCAAGCTAGGAATGAAGAACATCTTCATGTCTTCTAGCTTGAGGGAGGGTGTTGAAGTATTAGGAAAGTGCACTCTTGTGCCTTGACTAATTAAAGATAGTCCAAGTTGTTAGAGAAAGGTAGTTAGTTTGTTACAAGGTTGGTTATAGAGTTAGTTAAGTAGTTAGAAGTAATTAACAAAGAAGAGGATTAGAATATTCTAGAATAGTGATGTTGTATATATACATATAGTTGTATGTGTATTTTTCAGAGATTAAGAGAGCAATTCAGAGAGCAATTCTCTCTCAACATATGCAAGAGATTTATTTCTCCAATTCTCTCTTCATCTCAACATTCCTTTTCTCATGCATTCTCCATCAAAGCAGTAGCAAATACTCCATAAACACAGCTTCAATTCATCAATTCAACACAAATGCTTTAGTTGTACTAATTACAGTTGATGTTATAGTAGTTGCTTCATCAATTATTGCATGAGCTCAAAGCAGAACTTGAAATTCTTATTAAAAAGTACATGCATACAAATAAAAATAAAAGATTGACAATAATCTATAAAACAAATCCATCTGACTATCTACTAGTAATCGGCAGTGACCACTTCGCTTCCACCTCCTCTGCTCTGCGGTACGTTTTCTCTCTTCGCTCCTCTTGTTGTTTTCTCGTCGATCGTTGTTTTGGGGCTGGTCGTTGGGAATCATCCTTATCGCTTCATCGCAATTCACTATTTCACTCTACCTCATTGTTCTCTGTTTCATCTATGTTTACTGCGTGAATTACTTACGGCTTCATTGTTCATCGATTTTCTGTGAATTATATGTTTTCAGTGGCCTTGAGCTTTATGTTGCGGTTGCTATGTTATTGGACTGTAATTTTTGGTTTTTGTTTCTATTTTGTTGAGCCGCTATGAAAATTGTTTATTGAGCATAGGGTTGGAAGATATTTGGGGAACCTTGCTTACCCTATTTGGAAGTACTGATGTTGTACTAAAATCTCCCTCCCTAGGCCATCTTATTGCTTTTTCCCTATCGTGAGTTTTATGTTGTTGTCGACAAGCTTAGAAAATGTACTCACTGGGGAGAAGGCTAAAATATTTGCTGTATTTTAGTATTACGTATGAACTGTAGAACATGCAGTGTCTTAAAATCCCTGTTATATTTTTCCTTGGAAGTACTGCGTAGAGAAGATTAAAAATTCTCATCCTCAGTAGCAGTTGATTTTTTTTAAAAAAATTGGTTGGGATTATATGTACAATTGGAGCTAGTAAATATAACTAAATTTGTTTGATGAAAGTTTTCAATTTGCAGCCCGTCTATCTTTGCTGACGCAGTCGAAGATAGCGGAGATGATCATGCGGATTCATTGCCCGGACTAAAAACGTTAGAGGTATCTTTTTCGAGCAAGTCGCCTAAAGTATTTTGGTTTAATAGTCCCCTTTGTAGAAGGGGAGCCTTGGAGTAATTGGTAAAGTTGCCTCCACCTGGAGGTCACGGTTCAAGCCGTGGAAACAGTCTCTTGCAGAAATGCAAGGTAAGGCTGCGTACAATAGACCCTTGTGGTCCGGCCCTTCTTCGGACCCCGCGCATAGCGGGAGCTTAGTGCACCGGGCTGCCCTTTAGTGCCCTTTGTAAGTGAAGGCCATTGAAATGCTTAAAAGCCAAAGGGGACTTTTGTGGTTCATCATCATGGGCAAGAAGAGTGTGCAATTGCATAACTGAACTAACAGCCAAAGCCTCCCCGGTTTTAACTCGTAGTTTTTCCACATTCAAATTCTCCAATTTTCTAACTACCTGATGGAACTGAAAAGGGATATCCAGCTTTTCAGCTTCTTCTGTTTGTACATGCGCTATTTGCTCTAACACTTCCTTTCGCTGATGAACCCCCCGTAATTTCAGAAGCATCTCATCACTCAAAGATCCCATTTGTTCCTCATTATGCATCTTGCAAAAACAGTAATTATATTCAAAAGAAGTTAGAACATACTAATTATGTGACAAAAGTAAACTCCTTTTTGCCTTCAACATTCTTTTTTCCCTATTTAACATATGGGAAAAGAACTTCCAGTCACAAAAGATTAGCTTTTCTCTGTAAAATGTAAATCTAATGCTGTAATTTCATCAAATCTGTTAAAAATTCATGAAATGAATTTGAATTTGGCAAGAGATTACTTATGGAAATGCTAAATGGTATTACTTGCGAAATTTTTCGGATTTTAAAGAGATCTTTTTAGAATTTTAGTTGTAATCTAACGTAACTGTTCTGATATAGCTTCCACCAAAGATTAACA